>JAMKCH010014159.1:0-23653 GCA_023653785.1 Ophioderma brevispina
TATTCCTGCAAATTTCAAATATTTTGACTCTTTCGGGCGGATCACTGATAGTGCCTTTAACCTATAAGTTGCTCATACAAAAGAGTTACCAATCAAGTATGGCTTGAACTGTGAGTGGTTTGAATGTGGAGTAGATGAGGATGTTCAAACAAAAATAAGTTTAAAAGAATGTCAAAAGTGTTCCTTTTTCAAATTTCACAAAACTTAAAACAGAATAAAAAGTACTTCTTTGATTTCATGAAAATACAAAATGTGCATTTTTGCGATGGAAAAAACACTTCCACATAAAGCCCTTTATTCACCAATTTCTATGTGATACCCATTTGCATGGAGTTTGGCCAAGTGAATGGGACTGGGCTCTCTTAGCAAGCTGACTATGGGGTTTTATATACTCCTGGTAAAAAAAATGAACAGGCATGATGCACTTAAAGAAGTAATATAACAGTATTTTGAAGAGCACCCTCAATTTTCTCAGTTGTGTTGGTAATTGTCTGGTAAACTATACCGGCCTGGGAATGGTAATACTCAAAAGTACGTATTTGTAAAAAAAAAAGAAGCGATGTTGTAATTTGAATCTGAATCCCCGATTGTAATTTAACGGCGGACCTCGAAATGTCAAATTTATGTCTGTCCATTGTAGAAATAGTGCCACCTCACAAAAATGACCTTTAACTTGACTTGCCTGAACCAACAGAACAACTAATGGGTGAGCATAGACACAAACAATGTGCTATTTCCCAGCTATATCATATTTCCAGCAGCCACTGAAATATTATCGGTGTATGATATTAATTATCCTAATTATAGAATTCCTTCTTTTGTGTTACATAGACATATTTGAGCTTTACCATTCATAGGTATAGTTTACTAGTCAGTTACCAATGCATATAACTATGCAAAAATCTCAATTTTTTGGAAAATTAGGGGCACTCTTAAAAAAAAGTGCTGTTAATGCTTATCTGCATTCACATACTTAAAATTGAGCATTCCAATTTTGTTCTTTTCAAAGAACAATGGAATTAGCCAGTATTGTGCATACAATCCATTCAAATTCTTATCAAGAGATACTTTTTTTTCTATATTTATGAATTTCAGATATTTATCTGCTGGTAAATATGTCCAAAATTTAATTTAAACTACAAAAAATTTGTTCCACATGGAATACATTGAAAAAGTATCAATTATTAACATTCCCATTTTAATGGCTTTGGTTGGTATCCTGAAAGGGAGTCTAACTTTAGACCCGGGTTTAAACCAGGGTTAGTCCTACATGAGTGGACCCTTTTCCTTTCAACATACTCTAAAAATGTGCTGTAACGGGTGAGAAAATTCTTCATTCCATTTTTCTCACCCGTTAAATTGAACTTACGCAGTATTCTGAAAGGAAAAAAAGTCCACTCATATAGGACTAACCCTGGTTAAAATACAGGTCTAAAGTTAGACTACCTTTCAGAATACCAGCCAATGAGTATATTGTCACGGACCGCCCAAGCCGATGGTAGATTGACACCCATCCATTATCTATTTCCTCACCGAGATATACCAGCGACTTATTTCTCAGCCCCGCCGAGACCGGGATTCGAACCCGGGACCCCTCGGTCTCAAGTCGAGCGCGCAGTGAATAGAGCTAAAGAGGAATTCCCCGTTAGGTCTATTGACACTAACAAACTTATACCTCGTGACAATATGATTAGCATATGGAAGTCAAAAATTGTGTATTACACATGTCTTCTGTCATCTCCAAATGTGCATATTGATGGATATCTGGATGGAAAGTCATGACATAGAAATTAATGAATCCGTTCTACAGACTAAACTGATAAGTCAATGAACTTCAGAAGTGGCACAGTGATAGAACATGGAGAGGTCATGTGCTGTATACTTTATGGACAGGTTAAAAAATAAAGGGGACAGACCTATGTACACAGGAACAGAGTGCCCATCTCTTTTTTGAAGTGATTGGGTCAGACACCACCATATAATTTTGCTCTATTGCTACACCACCTCTACAGCGAGTCTGTTACCTTACCAACATTGAATAATGTCGGTACCCATTTATGCACCTGGGTAGAGCGGAGTAATTGAGGTTAAGTGCCTTACTGAAGGGTGCAACACATTGGCCACAGTGGGGCTCAAACTCACAACATTTGGTGTGTGGGTCGAGCGCTTTATCCACTGGACCACCTGTGCCCATGGACAGATTATGAATATATTAATGAGTTCATTTTCATATTTTCAAGAAAATTCATTAATCTACTCAACAGATTAAACCATTAGTCAATGAACTTCAAATGTGGCATGGTGATAGAACATGGTGAGGTCATGTGCTGTATACTTTATGTACAGGTTATGAATATTAATGATATTCATTAATCCACTCTACAAACTAAACCAAATAGTGAACAAGTTCTAACATGGCACGTACGGTGATAGAACAAGATCAGGTCATGTGTTGTATACTTTTTGGACAGGTTATAAATACTAATGAGCTTATTTACATATTTTTGATATAAATCAAGTTAAATTATTGCAGCGGGACGCTCCGACATGGGGTGGTCTCTGCGCGGCCGGTGCGTTGCCAGAACCAGAATCTGGTTGGAAGTCTGACGACTTGTGAGTCACCAAATGATTCGTGGATGAGGCATATTAAATTTCTGTACTCTATTACTATTACTGTACTCTACACCATGCATAAGCCACATCATAGACAACTGCGACATGTACCTGTAGGCCTATCGGCCATGGGTGGAATAATGAGAGTCACATGGCTGGCCTAGGAGCGTGCCCGCCCAGAGGGTACCGATCATTGCTCAATTCCGTGAGCCTCTATGTCACATTCCATCCATCGCCCACTCATGAATATCTTCATAATCTGAACTTGTTTTCTTTATAGTATTTCTTGGAGTGCTTTGATTTATTATTTATTTATTGATAAACTCTGCAATGGGCAATGTTGCCAATTTCCGCTTTCCCGGCCCCCTTCCCAGCTTGTGTCCGCCCCGGCACAAAATCGCGTTTTCCTAAAGCGGAATTGGATGGTCGACCGCCCACCTCTTCTAAAATAACTTTATTTGTATGAATCTATCGTCACACTATATAATTAATATCCCCATAAAATAAAATGTACCAGATGTTTTTCATGGCCATTGGAGTATTCCTTGCGAAAAAAATCCAGATTATTCCGACAAATGTACACAACTGTACAGCAATCATGGCAAGCTACCATGCTTATTTCCCTGTGGTGTAATTTTACAATGCCTCAGGCACTACCGAATAAAGCCAGCGAAAATATACCATGTGACTTCAGCAAAGTTTGCCACAAGCCTCATCCTTTTGAACTTTGTTGAGCACACAAGGATAGGAGCGAAGTTTCGTTTAGAAATTTTTTTTATTGCAAAAAACACTACAACTTTTTTAGAACCTCATTGATTGAGAAAAATGAAAGAGGGGGTTTTAGATATCATTTAGTGATTAACAAAGGTTTGTAGTTTGGCGGGCCTAAACACTAACAATCCCTTAAAAGTATTTATTGTATAAATCTAATCGGCAACATATATATGAAAATAATCCCTAATTAGACGTACCAGGTGGTTTTCCTGGTCATTGGAGTATTCTTCGCGAAGAAAAACATCATTTTCACGCTTAACTTTCGAAGCATAGACGATTTAAGGAAGCCGCCACTTTATTATTTACGCAATCGTTTTGCCACAAGCATGTTTAGTCTTTCACACCAAATTGAAAGATGATCGTTGGTTAGTCAGTTTCTGGCTTGTATGAAAGCTATCGCGTATACTTTTAACATGGACTTAAAAAACACGCTTTAATTTTAAAAACCGTTTTCCTTTAAAATTTAATATTATCAAAAATGGCATACATTTGTCTAATTTTTTATAAAATGAAGCTTGGGATTCTTGAGAAATAAGTTTTTAAAAATAAATTAAGGAAATCTACATCTACAAAGAAGCGCTACTCAGATACATTGAAAGCCGTAGATTGCTGAACCCGCGCATTAGTGGGTTTTGAACACTGATCTCTATATAAATTGGATTGGAAACCTGGGCTTCGTAAATGAGCACTGATGGCCATGTGGTCATCCAAAAAAGCCCAAGCAGGGGTTAAGAGTCCTTTCTTTATATATACAAATGTTTCCCATTGAAATGTGGAAAAACGACATAACAGACTACCGAATCAAGCCAATTCAGTGGCTCATTGTATTTGTGCGTATGGGATGTCATGTTCTCACACGTGCCAACCCGGGATACCACTGCTGTAAACAGGTGTACCTGTGAATGGTATTGGGTGTTCGGTAGAGCCAGATGCCTGGCCCGTTGCTCCATTCAATCTATATACAATTACTGTGTGTACCAATCCATTGTATAGAGATCAGGGTTCCAGTGGCGACTGCGATAAATCTAAATATAACGCGACCCCTTTTCAAATGTCCACGTTTCTTTTCATGTAACCTATGTAGTTAGTGTTTAACCAAACATAAAAAACCCAAAACTATAAATAGTTAAATCAAAAAAAAAACAAACAATGATTCTAAACCCCTCTTAAATTTTTTTTTCTCATTCCAACTGCGGTTTAAAAGTGTAAGTTTTTTCTTGCAATAAAAAATTCAACGAACTTCGCTCCTATCCTTGTGTGCTCAACGAAGTAAACAAGGATGAGCTGTGGGCAAACTTGGCATTGATAATATGCGCGTATGGGATATATTTTTCGCTGGGCTCTGTTGGTATTGCATGCTGCCGTGTAAAATATACCACACGGATAAACTGGTAGCTTCCCATGGATCCGTTGTACAGTTGTGTATTGTTCGAAATACATCGGGATTTTTCGCAAGGAATACTCCAATGGCCATGAAACCATCTGGTACGTTTTTATTTAGGGTATCTTTCCATTTATATATGTGCCGATATAATTTATACCATAAATCGCTTTTAAAACGGGAACTTTTAAAGGGGGTCGCGTAATATTTATAGTTTTATTCCAGCAGTCGCACTGTAAACCACTGAATCTCTATACAATGGATTGGCTACACACCAGTAATTTGTATATTAAATGATGGGACACGGGCGGGACATCTTGGTCTAATCCGACACCACAAAAAAAAAAATAGCATTCCAGACCCTGTTTAACAGAAGTTGTATCACCGGTTGCACGTTTTAGAGACATTCCATCCCATACGCCGACAAATACAATGAGCTCAATGAATTGGCTTCATCTGTAGTCGTGATGTCGTTGATTCCACATTTCAATGGGAACAAATTTGTATAAATGACCGGCTCTTAGGGCTCTTAACCACCTGCTGGGCTCATTTTGGATGACCATATTGGCAGTCGTTGGCCTAATATGAAGCCCAGGTGTCCCATCCATTGTATAGAGATCAGTGTTCGAAAAAACCCACTATATGCGCAGTTCAGCGGCACAATCATAGTTACTTTCAATGTCCGAGAGCGTTCTTTGTAAGATGAAGAGGTCCTAATTTTAAAAACTATATTTCATGAATCCCAGGCTCATTTATAAAAATTAGGCACAAATGTTGCCATTTTTGAATAAAATTTAGATATTTTTAAAGGAAACGTAAATTAATGCTGTGTTTTTAATTTCAATGTCAAAAGTAAACGCGATTAGTCTTTTTCATACAGGCCAGAACTTATCTAACCACCGATCATCTTCAATTGGTGTGAAAGACTAAAACATGCTTGTGGACAAAAACGATAGCTAACTATCAACATGGCGGCTTTGGGCTGTTTTATTCATCTACTGCCTTCGAAAAAGTTAAACATGGAAAATGGTTTGTTTTCTTTCGCAAGGAAATAATCTAATGACCAGACTGAAAACCATCTGGTATGTTCATATTTAGGGATATTTAATTATATATGTGCCGATAGATTCAATAACAAATAAATCCCTTTTAAATACTACTCTTCTTTGGCCTCTTTTCCTTAACTCTTCCCCTCTCCATCTTCTTCCTAGTTTAGTGTTCCTCAGCCATGTTCCTCTCCGTATTAACTTAAAAGCACACCCGGGATCCTCGATCTCTATTATTTCACCTCTCCTCACTTGTATCACTCTCACTCCGCACCTTCCTATATTTGACACAACATACATAGTTTCACGCCCCTGTCCCAATTTCTCACTTGTTACTCGTACTGCCCGATCCTCCGCTACCTCTTTACTCTCTGCTTTCTTCCTTCGACTTGCTCTCCTTGCTCACCCTTTCGCCCTCCACCTCCCACTCTCTCACACACGGCTTTCTTCTCACCTCTGGCCGAGTCCCTTCGTCCATGCTCTTCTCTGTAACCCGCACCGTATCCTCTCTGTCCTCTCTCGCGCGTCCCCTGCTCTGCCCCCGCCCTCCTCTCCTTTCCTCGCCACTCCTCCGTCGCTTTCCTTGTCTTGCTTGTTCCTTTTCTTCTGGTTTTCTTCGCCCTGCTCCTTCCTCTCTGCAGCATCTCTCGTCCTTTCTCCTCTCTTTCCTTGGCCCTCGCTTTTCCTGTTTCTCTCGCTCCCCTCCTCTCTGCCAGTCCTCACTCTTCTCTTCCCTCCCGCTCTCCGCCTCCTTATCTCGCTTCTATCACTCAGCTTCTTCTCTCCTGTTTCTCTAGCTCCCTCCTCTTGCAGTTAGCTCCTGTCCCCCTCTTCCACACTCGCTTTGGTCTTTCCTCGTGCCTGGTTTCTCTTGCTGCTAACTGCAATCTCTGCATCCTCTCTCTCCCTCTCTTCCTCCTCTCACCCCTCTCCTCCTCCTCTCCCTTTTTCTTCTTCTCGCTCTTTCTCCTCTTATCTGCTCTCGCTTCGCCTTCCTGTTGTGTTCTTCATCCCCTCTTCTCTAACAATGCCTCTCTCTCTTCCTCTCTCCTCCTCTCGCCCTCTCTCTTCTCCCACTTCTCTTTATCTTGCTCTCGCTGCGCCTCTCTGTTGCTCTCCTCCTGATCCCCTCTTCTTCCCCTCTTCTCTCCGCCTCTCTTTCCTCTCTCCCTCCTCTCTCTCCCGTCTCTTTCTCGGCCCGTTCTTTCTCCTCTTTTATCTTTATCTGCTCTTTTGCTTCACCTCTGTTTCTCTCACTCATGGTTTATGTTCGCCCTTCGCCCGACGTGATGCATGGCGTGACTCTCAATCTCCCCCAGCTGCCTATCTTCAGATTCTCACTCTCAGTCTCTGTTCTCTTTTGTTGCCTCGCTCCACCTCTCCTGATCCTCCTGTAATCTCTTCTCCCTCAATTCAAATAGCTCTCTCATGCATGCAACTCTTCCGCTCACGCAACCTCTGCCTTTTCTTTTTCTTCTCTCACTCTCTCTTATTTCGCCTCTTCCCTCCTCTCCTCTTGACTTCCACCTCCCTCTCGTCTCTCTTCCACCATCCGTCTTGCTCTCATCTAATTCTTCTTCCCTTTCCATGCATCCTTTGTTCTTCTCCTTCCTAGTTCACACCTTTCGTGCTTCCCTGCGCCACAAGTGACTTCGACCCCAACTCGTCGTTCCATAGCACTTCGTTCGTCGTGCTCCTTTTCATTTCCACGCGCTGAAGTGCGACTAACACAATCCCTGTCGTAGTGTCGAATCCCCCGCATCTGTAGCAGCGGAAGCTTGACTGCCTTCTTGACTTCTCTACGTCTTCGTCACATCCTATCATCCCAATCCTTTTGCTTGCTGCCGTGCAATACTCCCTCCTATTCCTTTCTTATAACTGTCTGGCCGCTTCCAGTGGATTCCCCTCAGCACTACTTGATCTCTCTTTTACATTTCTTCTCTCATCAGTTCTGGCTCGCTTCCTCTCCTTTGATGGCTCGTCCTTCCACTTCCTCTTTCCTTCCTCCACTCCTCCCTCCCGCTGTCTGCCATTGCAACAACCTTGAACACCAAAGGGAAGGGTGTCAGTACGCTGGGCTGCTTCTGCTCTCCAGTTCATTTCATTCTAATTTCACTAATTAGTTATACTAGTAAACAATGCACATAACACAGTTTTTATTTACAACCCAACATTTTGCTCATGACTATTCCGTTATCTTGAGCAAGTGAACGAATAACCTGCTTTGGGGGCCTTCTACCCTTCCTTCAACACAAAAGCCTGGCAACGGGTCCTGAGTAAGTACAGCCATCCCGAGAACTCCCTCCCCCTTCCCACTACCTCATTTCCTCTCCTCACAGCTGTTTGAAAGTCCCTCATTTATTATGACAAAACAAGACCAAACAACAAATATCAACTCGGCACACTTTTGACGACTAAGTTGGAGTATTTATGCCTCTACTACATCTGTAGTTTGATGAAATCCTGTAGTTTTCTTTCTTTGATGAATCCTGTAATTTGATTGGAAATCCTGTAGTTTGATGAATTTGATGAAATTTCACGGCGGACAAATATGATTTTCATCAAAATCCTAAGTATAACACACGTCCTTTTCTTTCTATGGGATATAAGCATAGAGGGCACACCCTCAACATAACAGGCAAATTATGACCTTTGTGAGCCTATATGGCAAGATTCCTGCAAATACTTTTCTGATTTTCTGAGCTAATAGTCTTTGTATATCCCTACTTTAACAGTTGTCAAAACTGTTTCTCTATTGCTTACAATCGTTCTACAAATAAAAGACATTTGCAAGGGTTCAAACACTGTGTCCCTCCTTCGACCGCCACCCTTTGATCTTTCCTCTCCGCTGTTGGCTTCCCACCGATTGTCCACCCTTCTTTCCTTACCCCTCCCTCGCTTCATCTAACCACACCTCCTCCCTCGCTTCAGTCCTCTCAACTGCCTCAGATGGTGCTTTTTTAAAACGCTTTCCAATCTCTGCAGCCTTTCTTTTGGCTTCTACATCTGGCCTCCCTCTCTTGCGTTTGGTATTCTCTCTCTCTCGTCTCTTCAATTTCTCGTACCTCCCTGGCGAGTTCCCCTTCCTCCTTAACACCACAAGACTTTGAATTCTCTTCCTAACTCATATCTCTGGATGCTTGCTCCCTTCTCTCTCCCTCCACCCCTTTCTGAACCACTGCTCCCCAGCCCTGGTCGTATGCCAGCCTGCCTGCTTTCCGACTCATTTCCTCCTCAGCGCGGGCGGTACAAAAACAAACCACCACTCCTCTGCCGCTCCAATTGCGTTGGCCCTCTCCCTGATATCTCTCTCTATCTTTTCCTCTCCTCCTTCGTTCTCTTCCTTGCTCATGACCCCCAATTTCGCTCCTTTCGATCCCCACCAGTTTCTTCCACCTCCACCCAGGGGGGGCAGTGAGTGCTGGAGATTTATACACTGTGTCCCACTCCTGACCGGTCCCCCCTCTCCTCGCCCCGTCCGTCCCACCCCCCCTGCCTGCCCCAGTTTCTGGTTGCCATTCCGCACAAACTTAAAACACACACCACAACAATTAGGATTATTTCCACACTTAACATAGGATAGGTTATATTCAATCATTAGTCATTATTACGGTATTCCTAATTGCTAAAAAAAATTTCAGTCGCCTTCCCATCACAGAGTCCCCTTTCAATGAGATGTAATCGGACCCTCACAACCATCAAATCGCAAACCTTTTCTGTTCTCCTCATCGCTTCTTGTGCTCCTTTTTAGAGTTGTTTTCAAAGCAGCGAACATCCATCTATATCTTACTGACGCTCATACAATAGTACCCTAGATTGGGGTACTTCACTTCCCCTTCCGGGGCTTTTTTGCCTTAACCCTCTACCCTCGGCCATACCTACAAAAATAACACCATAACATATTAAATAGAACCTTCCAGCTATTTTCAAGTCTACTAACCCTACCACATACAAAGTATACATAGATTTATACAGTAATGCCCTAAATAACCAAAGAGCCCTAACTACAAGACAAAATTGTGTGTTCCGCCAGCTCTGAATTCTAGGCAATGCATGGCGTGACAGCCTTAATCGCCTCTAGCGGAATCTTGCATGGAGTCTCGATTCTTCTAGGCTCCGGCAGCAATGGTACGCCATTATCCTCGTCGATAACCGTCCCAGAGAGCATTATGCTTTGTCCAGCACCTAGTGCTCCATTCCTGGGGTTTCCAGGGTTTGCCTTTCCATCAATATCCACTCTCTTAGACTCTTGGTTGGTAACGCCTGCTCTGCTTTGAACCCCCCAACCTGAACTCCCCCAACCCCACCTCCGGTCTTTCTATCTCCTCTACATGTACCGCAGCTCTATCCAGCCCTGGTGTAGGATTCTCCGTCACTTCTTCATCCCCCTTTGCTTCCCCCACGGCGACGCCATTCGTACTTCCCTCTTCTACCATCCTGACGCCTGATACTCCCAGATACTAACTCGGGGCCGTTCATATACAACTTGAGGCGAATCCACAAGCACTACTCATGGCCTGCTGCGAGGCGCTCTGTATCCCTGTAGGTGAACATCCGGAGTACGTCCACCACAAGAATATGGCACTCTCCCAGGCAGTGTCGATTCTTCGAAAGCTTTGGCATGCCCTTTGGTTTCGTATAAAACCAACAAACTGCCCTAGCTTGTACGTACGTCGGGCCATAACGCTAATCCTATCAGAGAGTTCCGCTTCTGCCTTCTAATATATTCTGTACCGACCCCAATGGCATGCCGGGCATGTTTCCTGCAGCCCTCGAATCCTTCTCCCTCAGTTTCCTCCGCATAAGTCCTTGGTGCATCCCTTCTCCTCTGGGATCGATCCTACATTTAAGTCCACGGAAAGTCACTTCAGGTTGCGTGGCACCACTGCTCGCTTCCCCTATTCACTTCCAACCGACAGAAGGCTGTGGGTTCACAACCCAGGGAACATGTGTCGCTGTCGTCCCCCTCCTCCCCGTCCCCCACATTGCTGACTAGTTCTATGGCTCAACGTTGTCCATCACAAACTGGGATATCTAAACCGGTCTTTCCATCTGGCTTGGGTGACCCCACAGAGCCAAAACATCAGTCTGCAAACCGACCTCACTCACTACCGCCAATCCTATGACCCTCTATATCTCCCCTCCGTCTCCAGCGGGGTTTCATTCCTATTTCCCACGCTCATACGCTCGTTATTTTAGAGAATTCCTCTCCTCCCAGCGACCGACACTGCCTACAAGATGGGTGTTCAGGTTTCCGCGACAAATCCACGGCATTCTGGTGCCGCCTACCCGGTCTGTATTCTAATTCTAGCTAGGTTAAACTGGATCTCACCCACCTCCAGCCATCTAGCCAGCTGACCCTCCGGGTTCTTGAAAGTTAGTGAGCCTCCACAAGGAATCGTGGTCTGTCGACACGAACATGTCGACCTTCCAAAGAGTTTTTTATACTTCTTGCAGAACACGACAATAGCAATTAGCTTCCTATCCCCCTGCCTTGTTACACAATAATTCCTCTTCTGGCTGAGATGACTGACTTCCATAAGCAATCACTTTCCGTCTCCCTCCTGTCCATCCTGCACCTGGGATAGCACCCCTCCTATCGCAAAGTTGCTCCATCCGTGTCCAAAATAAACTGACCTTCGGCCCTGGGTAAGCCAACACTGGTGCACTAGTGAGAACTTTTTCCATTAATTGTTGAAGGCTTCTTGCAACTCATCAGGTCCACACAAATGCACTTTCTTTGCAGTCCAGGTGAATGCAAAGGAGCAGCTATAATTGAACCACCACGCCTTTTCTAAACCTCCGATAATAGGATGCCAGACCCAAAAAGCTACAGACTTGTTTCGGGGTCCTTGGAGTCCGGCCAGTCATGCACTGCCTCTACTTGGCTGGAACAGCGTGGATCCCGTCTTCGGTTACACCACGTGCCCCAATAGCTACCGCCTCTGGAACAAATTGAGGTTTAAACTTCAGTCCATCACCATCTTAATCTACTCAGCACAGCTTCTAGCCACTCTACAGACTCTTTCACATTCTTTCCGAAACACTCACATCATCTAATACACCAACAATGTCTCCCACCTGAAGGCCCGCCTCTGCCAAGCTCTATCCATCGCCGCTCAAACTTAGAAAGGGCATTACAGAAGCCAAAATGGTACATTCCACGCATAAAGACCACTCGGATTTGAGAATGCCGACTTGTCCTTCCTTCGCCTCATCGTCCACACACCTGCCAAAACCCCGGCGGGGCAAATCCAATGTAGAGAAATATTTCGCTCCTCCCAATGCAACATCAATGAATCATCTATTCTAGGCAAGGGTCTTTCACCACCGTGACTTCAATTTCCTGTAGTCTAGAGCACATCGCTAACCACATCTTTCTTCTTCTTCACACATCAACCAAAACTATTGTGGGCTTCCGACCACGAACTATTCGACGGCTGAATGATATCGTTCTCTAACAACTCTTTCACTTGTCTATCTGATTCTTTCTTCTTCCGTTCTGTGGGCGACGTACGTCGTAGTGGCTGCCAGATGGGGCGAGCATTCCCCTGTATCAATGCTGGTGCTTAACCAGGGTGGTTCTTCCGAGGAAATCAAACAAAAAAAAGATCCTCCCTTCACGAAGAACAGCTTGATACTCTATCAATAGGCGGACCACTCTCGACCTATCTTCGTCACCCTAACTGCAGTACTCTGCTCCAGTAACTCTTGCAAGTGGGCAGGAACCGCCCCTTGATCAAATCGGCACTCTTCTGACTGCATGGGTTCCTGAATGTCATCATCTGCAACCAGGAAAAACCCAAGGTCAACTTCGCTACTGGCACGGGCCGTCCCCCATGGTACTCTTCATCTTTCGGTTGCAAAACCACCCAACATTAACCATCCTGAAGGAGACAAAAAAAACCCATCTATTGGCCGTCACTAACCGTTGGCTGCCGATCATACACTGACCTTCCGTTAACAAGCTGGATCAACGGTTCGACAAGTCCGACATGACTGCCCTCGGGTAATCCTGCAGCTGTAGCCATTACTACAAGCTCATGGCCCGCGGGCACTTAAACATCTCATTGAGCAACCACCGCACCCGAGGTTGGTATCTCTTCTCTTGGGCTGACCTGCAGTAAATCACTCTCTCTACTCCCACTTACTTTAACCCGTAGCCGGTTCTAGTCCAGCGTTGCGCCCGACCCCGACCTCAACAAGTAATCCATTCCCAGCATTCCCTTCATCCCCTTCGCACGACGACATCCAACACCTGACAGTACCCTCCTACATTTAATTCCAATTTAAACGATAACCATAAACTTTCATTTCACGCTCGCCCCCCATCTTGCCTGCAACCCTGCTCTTGATGGGTTTCCATCTTGTCTCCTGTTCTCCGGGATGAGATGATATTGCTCTAGATTCAAAATTGTGTTCGATGCAACCGGTGTCAAGTAAAAGCCACATCATCCTCCCCTTGTATGATAACTGGGACAAAGAAATCCTTAATTGCCTTACCTAAAATACCTCCCCTCCCTCCAATACTGCTTGTATAATCATAACATGCATGATGCATCCAATCACTCTCTATTTCCTGTTTCGAGCGAGCCCTCCTGAACTTCCGGCCTCCCCATGGGCCCCTGAGTCGGCCTGTCCCTTGTTCCCTTCCCTCCTTCTTGGACAATCAATTGGCTAGTGTCCTCATTCTGACACTCATAACACCTCACCCTCTGGCCGCCCTAAACCCTTTGGCCTGGTGACCAGGTTTCTCCCCGCATTTGAAACACTTGAGTGGACCGTCCGTACTAGACCCCACCGGACCCCAAGACCCCACCGGACACTCACAAGAAGAAATGTCCAGGTTGCTGACAAGCTGCACACGTTCCCCCGATGTGCGGGTCCATCTCGCCGTGGAATTCCACATGTTTGGGATGCTCCCCTCGCCGGTCCCGACAAGCCTCCGCGGTGGAGGGATGCTTCTTGGAAAAGCACTTCGCTCCACTGTCTTTTGAACTGGCGTCTCTACCCTTCCCTCAAAGCATGGTGCACTAATTCGGTTATCCATCATGGTCTGTAACTCGGCCAGATCGAGGCTTTTGGCCGATTCGACTGCCATGCCCTGCCATACACATCCTCTCTATTTCTTTTCTTTCTCCAATCCTTCCGCGTACTCCATAAACAATCCCAAGCTTCACCTCAAGATACTCATCCCTTCGCATCCTGCGACTCTTTTCTTTTCTTGCTTCCGGACAAAAACGGTCCCAACGCCTCTCGTCTCTGTCCATAACTCACCAGGCTTCGGGCTCTTGGAACGTCCTTCTGAACATATACGAACTGGATGGCTTTCCCTTAGTCTCGGGGAACAACTGCTGTGGCCTCCTCCTGCCCCATTAATTCCGGCCGTCTCCACCACAACTGGGGCCCTGGTCCCCAAGAGTAGCCTTATCTGCTTGGAAAGCTTAAAACTCAATTCCCTATCATCAGCGTTCAGTCCCAAATTTTTCACTTATCCTCTCTAACCAAACTCTGTTCTGAGTCAGAACTATCAGAGACCCATCTGATTCTCCTCTACAAATTTGGACTAATGGCACATCTCTGCAGTACTCTCTTGTTGACTTCTATTGACTTCTTCATTTCCTGGTCTATGTTCCGAATGCGTTGTGACAGGAAATGGATCGAGCTTGGCAGGGATTTTTATTAGGTTGCAATTAGATCATGTGAAAGGAAATAGCAACCCAGTTGCCTAGCTCGTGATGTTCGAACCCTTTAAATAGACACTCGCACAATCTTGGTTTGGAGGAGGACACCTCGATGTGTTGTCTCCGATTTATTTATTGGTTTAGTTGGCATAGGCTTTATATTATGTTTGGACTTTGGAGTAAGTAAGTCTGAATAAATATTATTGTGACAACAAAACCGTTAGCCTTCACCCCTTGCGTGACCTTGAGAATGGAAGGTACAACTATCACCTTCTTACCTTTTGGCTGGCAGCGGTGGTATGTTTTTGATCTTTCCACTTGTGAGGATTTGCCCGACTGCTGTGGACATTTAATTTTGAGTCTGCAGTCGAGTGGCAGTGTTTGTATTACACGTGGAGCATTGAGATGACACGCGAGTTTAAAATTCCAACGTCATTCACACCGTTGGTGATCTTCGCTGTATTGAATGGACCGTCGCACGTGCATGGTTGTATTGAATTGGTAGACAATACAGTTTTAAGGTCTATCTTGCCCTATAACCTGGACAAACACGTTATTGTTCAGGCACACATTAACTGTTCAGATGTTGTGAATTTTGTGGAAGCGGTCCTAAACTCTATTTTGTTATGAAAATGACTGTGCGATGGATTGGTCGTCGCCATCTTGGAATTCGTAATCTTGGAATTCCAGTGTGAATGGGAAACTCCTGTGAAAACTGTGGATAGCTGTTGTGAGGAAGCTGACAAACCCCAAACACCTGTTGAATGTGGTGGTATGCCGCCGTTACCCGCAGAGTTGGAAACCAAACAATGGGATCGCGGTCATGAACTTGACGACATTGAAGATTTTGTTAGCGGTAGTTGTTGAATGAGATGAGCACTGAATGTTTTTGCGTGAAACGGACTTCTGAAGCTGGGAATGTTAACTACATCAACTTTATCAGGTGCTAGGACATCTATGAAGAATTCTGGTAAGATTAACTCTAAACACTTTCTTTTTGCCGTCAAAAACCTTTATGGTTTTGGATTATTTTTTTTTCGGTAAGTGTTGGTGCTTTTTTTTTTTTCTGATCGTCTGAATTTATCAGGCGAACTGACCCTATTTATTGCTGAAATGCTACGAGTGCTTTACTTTGGCTGTTGTGACTATAACTCTTGCTAGTGAAATTTTGATGAATATTTCAACTTTGATTTTTTTTAAAATTGAAACAGTGGAGATCTACACAATTGCAAAATTTGCGATTATGTATGTGTGCATATTCAAATTGAATGCGCTTTTGAATGGCGTTAGGTTTTTTGTGCCGTTTTAAAAAAAGCGCTTTAATTGTAGATTATAAATTTGCGAGGTGAATTTTGTAGATTTGCTCTTTTGTGGTAATTCGTTCATGGCATTCTGAAGAATTTTCTTCAACTCTATTTCAGTGGAAGATTTTTCCGATTACATACATATGTGCTAACATTCACTATTTTTTTTTTGAGTCAAACATGACGGATTGTGGGACTCATGGAATTATGTTATTAGTTGTATCTGTGTTGTATGTTAAGGTTTAAGTCAATATTTAGATTTTGAAAATTATGGGCACAGTAATGTACATTAAGTAATGCCAATTAAATCATATCAGTAGTTTGTGCAGCCGACCAATTCACATAGGTCTTTAAAATTTGTTATCTATTCAATTTTGACTTGACTTGATCAATTTTAAATTTCATATCATATGGACGGTCCAGATGCAACTGATGAGGGCATTGTGCTTACTCAATGGGACCCTCATACTTGCCCAATGATTTTAAGGGTGAAAAGAAATTTAATCAATGGTAATCGGCAAGTGGAAATTGTCATAATAATTACCCCAATGGTGCTCCAACAATTTTGAATGCATTACCCAGTCGACTGAAGGCAAGCAGTTGCCTACGGGATCAAATTACCTTTGTATGTTAAGGCAAATTAGACTGACTATAAAATGCATGTTGTAGAGTATTGGTCGAGGACCACACAAATGAAAAGATAAGAAATTTCACTCATTCTCGCCAAGAATTGAAGGTGAACCTTTAAAAAATGTAGGCGCTGCAGTTAGGGGATGATAAATTGCATTCAATGTGTGATTATGACTATGGTGAACAATTTAAAGAGAAAGAAACGCTCTCTCGTAGGTTTTTACGGGCTTAGTCCTGTACTTAAAGTGAACTGGTAGGGAAACCTGGCCTGTAACGTGAAAAGCAGTCGAATGGCTCTGTTTGGAATTTGCACAAAAAGCTGCCGCAAAGAGCAACAGCCTTGTTTAAAACAGATACAGTTAATATGCTTTATTCTGTAAGCATTCCTGCATGTTCTCCAGATGACATTCACAATAGTCCTATGCAATCTTTGGTTTCACAATTATTAAAATGAATGTCAAACTTGCACAAATTGACGGACTCATGCAATGCTAGTGGTCAGTCATAGTATCACTCCAGAACACTCTAGATCTAGCTTGTAGAAGTGATTATTCGCCATCTAGGTCATTTTAGTTCTCGACAATCTTCGCCATACAGATATCATTTCTAGTCGTAATTCTAGAGAAAGAGATGATAGGTTCTCTAGAAGGGATTATGATCGCCATGATTTCGGAAGGGATTGTGATCATCGGGATTCTAGAAGAGGATATTGATGGTCGTTTGATTCAAAGACTAAAATGTGTAGTTCTGATTATCAGGGTTACAGGCCTAAACCTGATGAAAGGCATAACCTTTGGCAGACTGGGTCAAAATCACCATTCTTCTGATCGGCCGCGGTATAGATATAGATCAAAGTCGCCACCTCATGATTATTGTAGATATAGGTCTTCATTCTCACAGATGCATAAACAATCTGCGCATACGAGATTCTCCTTCACCATTTCGTTATGAGTACAATGTTGACCTGAATTCTCCTTACCATAGACGAGGATATAGATCTCCCTCACCTCATAGATCATGCGATTTGGGAAACGAGAGATGGTCGTGACGAGGACCACTCCTCGACCAATTGGAATGTAGATAGAGAGGATAGTGGTAGTGTGCAAAATTCTACTCTTCCAAACAGGTCCACAATCTAGCCTACTCAATCCAATCCTATTCTATACAAGGGTTTTTGTTGCCATTGGTAAACAAACAATGGTGTTCTGCCTGATAGATTATGGTTGCCCAAGGTTTCTTTGATTGTGAGACATTATTAATGACATTGTTGAGTTGGAAACGGGACTATTGTCTACTATACCATATTCTTTACATTCAGTGTAGCGTGAGCGTTTTAGATATTTAGGTCCTAGATGTGGTCTTTTAGCTTGTCGGCTATTTGCAGTTGCAACATCGTTTTATGGTCACCAGAAATATCATGCACCCATGATATTAGGTTGGATTGCTTTGTCGCCATAACGGTGTTTGGATGTACCAATTCTAATGGAAGTGAATGGAGATGTCTAGGTCTCTGTTACACAAATCAGAAAACTGGTACCAATTTCATGCAAAGCTATGGTAGCTACAACTGTAAGAATTCCACCGAATTCAGAGAGGGAGAAAAAAACATCTGTTGAAAAGTTAAGTTTACTCAAATGACCCTATCATATCATGTGATGACCCAGGCCATTTGGAACCAGAAAAATAAACAGACTTTGTTTGCGAGTACTTTGACTATTTCCAAAAGGATGGATTCCAGTCTTGGTAATGAATTCAAACCCCCAGTGAGATTTCTTTGTACGAAGATACACCAATTGGTCAATTCATTCTGTTTTGTATAGGCGCAAACAAGGTTGAAAGATGAGTTCCTGTCAATTTGTATCCAATAGTGGCAATTTAGTACACGAGAAGAGCGATTTTTCAACGTCGCGTTTAGATATCGATCTCTCAGATTCTGACTTATCTTCGAGTCAAAAGGAAAAGGGTTCAGAATGGCTTTCAGAGTATACTGCTATATTTCGAAACATCAAAATGCTTATGGACGTACTAATTTGTTGTACCATCCATTGATACTGGTGATTCCCCTCCAGTAAGACAGCGCGCTTACCGAGTCCGCCTAAATTGCTACTGAATTAGAAAAACAAATTGATGAATTACTATGTCAGGATCTTATTGAACCTTTGACTTCTGACATATCAGCTCCTGCTTTGTAGTCAAATAGGAAAACACTGGTAATGCCGCATTGTCGTAGACTATTAGGACAACCAACCAAATTCTCTAAATGATTCACATCCACTTCCAAGCG
This sequence comes from Ophioderma brevispina, assembly GCA_023653785.1. Lineage (NCBI taxonomy): Eukaryota > Metazoa > Echinodermata > Ophiuroidea > Amphilepidida > Ophiodermatidae > Ophioderma > Ophioderma brevispina. The sequence goes on from JAMKCH010014159.1 coordinate 18,717, forward strand.
TTGATGATTCCATAGATGCCTTGCGTGGTAGTAGGTATTTTAGTACCATAGATCTTGCAGGCGCATTTTGGCAAGTGGAGATGGATCCACAAAGTAAACATATTATCAGCCTTTTCTGATGGTAGTGTTTGTATCAATGGAAAGTGATGACCATGGGTTTGTTTTGAAAAAACTCGAGCAGAATTTTCAGCGACTAAGGAATTGGCTTTAGCGGGAATGCACTGGGACTAGGGTTTTGGTGTACATAGATGGACGTTGGTATTTTGGGAAGTCTTTCGAAGACAAGATAAGGCATTGAAGGAGGTATTTGAGCGTCTGAAAAGTTCTGGTCTCAAAGCCGTCCAGATAAGTGTAAATTCGTCGCAGCAAATGCATTCTTAGCTCAGGTCGTGTCCAAAGAACGAATTAAGCCAGACCAATTCCAACATAGAAAAAGTTAGAAAACTGGCCTCGTCCTACGAATGACTCTTGAGAAGTGGGCTTGGTCTGACGGGATTGATAGAAAAGTTTATTAGAGAGTATGCCAAAGATCAGGTCCCACTTCTTGACCTCATAGAAGGGCGGGGAATTTGAGTGGTCAGAAGATGACTGCGAAAAGTGCTTTTCAAGATCGTCGTCAAAAGCATTGATTCACCGCCAGATGTTGTTCATATCCTGATTTTGACTCTCCATTTATTCTATATGTCGACGCGTCTTCGTTACGCCAATAGGTTCTGTATTTTCTCAGAAAGATCGTACTAACAAGGAAAGAGTGATCGCGTATGCTAGCCATTCTTCTACTCAATCTGAACGGTAAGTGGTCAACTTACGATAGAGAGTTGTGGGTGATAGTGTGGGCTGTTCGCCACTTCAAGCATTATTTGCAGAAACTGTCAGTTTCAGATTGTATTCCGTCATATAAACCCATTGTAGGGAATAAGGAAAATACCATAGACAATGTACCATACAGGTCGTCGTGACTGGTGGGCACTTTTGGGAGTATATGTGATGGATTGGACAATTGTTCATAAGAGAGGTTCTCAGCACATAAATGCTGATAGTATGTCTCGTTGCAAAGTGAGAAACTTTGGTTTTAGTATGAATCTTGTGAAATGCGTCAACAGACGACAAGCATGTTACTATGCTGATGGCCACATTTGCAAGTGCCTTCTGAAATGTGTCTCCAATCTGGACACTAAAATGTCAGCAGAGCCATTTTCTTTGGCCAATGATTGCGATCGTTTGAGGCAACTTCAGATGAACGATCCTTGTATTAGCAGCGTTATAGCTTGGGAAACAAGTGTATATCACCACCACCTCTTTTCTAGTTTGAGTTCAGGTCAACCAGTTTTATTAAAGCGTGCGCGAGTTTACAAGTACATGTTTTGCGCAATGGTATACTCTGGAAAAGACATAGAGCAGATGGTAGCCTCGTACCTTGCAAGGCGTTAGACCCTCGGCGACAATTCTGAGGTTCTTAGCCCGGATAATGTCCTCCATATGTTGGTCATTTGGTGGTGAGAAACCATGCAAAAGGCCCTTGTTTCATTTATTGGCCACTTGATGTACCGTGACATCAACAACATTTGTCAATCTTGCGAGCAATGCCAGAGAAACAGCGTGATCCCGTTACCTAGGCACGCGCTCCACTAAAACCATTTTTGCTCACAAAGCCTTTTGAAATGGTAGCTCCGGACATCGCAGAATTAGGATTTGACCTCCAAAGGCCAATAGATAGTATTAGTGGTAAACTGACACTTTACAAATATGGTCAATTTATATCCTCTCAGAAGGCCCAAACTGCTAATGCTGTAGCAGGATGCCTGTTTTCCAATACATTCGTCAACACTCACTTATGCAAAAATGACATAGTGTCAGGGAGCCTCGTTCGAAGCTGATGTCATTCAAAATTTATGCCGGAAATTTGGTGTAACAAAGCTCCATACTAGTCCTGGACATTCAGCTTGTGATGGTCAAACTGAAATATTTAATAGAACAAACGTTCGCAATTGTGAGATGTTTTTTGGCAATCATTCCCAGGAGAATGGGCCGATTTACTTCCTCAGTTGGAGTTAGCTTACAACACTTCAGTCCATTCCTCCACTGGTTTCAGTCCATTTTCTTAGCACATGGCGTTGAGGCTACTTGCCCTGCCTAAAGTTAGGTGTGGGTCCATATGATTCATCAATAGATCGACAAGAGAACACGTTGATCTGATGCCACAAAGTAGAGAAGAAGACAACTGAAAAGCGGCTTCCCAGTTAGTCCGTATGCCAACAAGATGGGCGCAATGCGAAACAGAAAACAACAATATGATAAACGTGTGCGATTCCAAACTTATCATGTTGACCAAACTGTTACTAACTATCCAAAGTGGCTCTGATAAGTAGAAACCTACATGGATTGGGTCCATTTAGGATTATACAGGTATCAAATGATGATGGAAGTATCAAATTGTAGATCCGTTATCTCCTTCAGCAGTGCCCAAAGTAGTGCACTATAACAGATTGAAGCCTCAATACCAATCAAATGGGCGATTTGTTTCTATATGTATACAGCAGACTGAACCCCGGGTGTTTGTACCTGATACATCTGGTACCGTCCTCAGCTTAGACCCTACCTAGGTAGGTTTCTCGAGCACAGTTTCGAAGCTAAGAAATAATAGATCTAGTCAGAACAGGCAAAATGTTTCACAACCTAGTTCTTCCCGGTACTCCATTTAGGGACAGACAGTCTTTATCTCCATCTACTGAGTCTCCCAAAAACCCTCACCATCTCAAGCAGCAAGCGCATTACAAAAAGCCACATGACAGGACATGATCGAGCTGTCAGGGATTTTTATTAGGTGCAATTAGATCAGTGAAATGAAACTAGCAACCCAGTTGCTCAGCTCGGATGTTCGAAACCTATTCAATAGACACTCGCAATCTTGGTTTGGAGGGGAGGACACCTCGCTGTGTTGTCTCCGATTTATTTAATGTGTTGTTGAAGACGAATGAGAGGAGGGTGGGGAATGTGGATACCATTTCATTTAGTAAGTCTGAATAAATATTATGGCAACAAAACCAGTTAGCCTTCAGCCTTGCGTTATCCTGGAGAATGTAAGTACAATATATCTTACATGCGGTCTGCTTCCCTCGCTACAGCATCTATCATCTATCCTTTATCTCCTTGAGAACGCTCATGTTAGCTGGTATCCTCTTTCACCACCTGGGGCAATTCCTTGCCAACTCTTCGAGTTTCCTCCTTCGCCATGGCCATTAACAATCCAGCCACCAATACCAACAATTTTTGAGTATACCACTTCTGACACCAGTTTATAGCGGGACGCTCCGATATGGGGTGGTCTCTGCGCGGGTGCGTTGCCAGAGCCAGAACCTGAACCTGACTGCACTCCTTAAACTGCTGGTTGGAAGTCTGACGACTAGTGAGTCACCAAATGATTCGTGGATGAGGCGTATTAAATTTCTCGGAAAGAATTTAGTATTCTGCCACAGGCTACGAATTCGGCAACATTAACGGAATAAACCGCATGTTAGAGGTGCCGAATTTTAAGTGGTGGCAGAATACTAAATTCATCCCAATTTCTCTACTTTATTACTATTACTCTACTCTACACCATGCATAAGCCACATCATAGACAAGTGCGACATGTACCTGTAGGCCTATCGGCCATGAGTGGAATAATGACAGTCACATGGCTGGCCTAGGAACGCGCCCGCCCGCCCAGAGGGTACTGATCACTGCTCAATTCCTTGAGCCCCCTACGTCACATTCCATCCATCACCCACTCACGATTATTAATAATCTGAACTTTAAAATACAACCAGGTTGTTTCTTTAGAGTACATTCTTGGATTGCTTTGATTATTATTTATTTATTGAGAAACTTTGAAGGGCAATTTTCCAATTCCACTTCATTATTAATCCACTCTACAGACTAAACCAAATATGTTTACATGGTTAGTTAAACCAAAGTTTTTAAATCCGTTTTTCCCCTGTAAACGAGGGTGGCTGGATACACCTCACACTAAGCAATACTGCTCTGTGAGGATTTATGCCCTTTTTAATACCATTGGTCCATTCGCTCTCCAGAGCTGACGCCCTTGTAGGTAGATCTTCTTTTTCATTGTATCAGAGTAACCAGCTACCCTCCTCATCAGATTTCCTTAGAAACCCGATGGGGTTTCGGTTTAGCCACCGACGACTCGGCCCTTGGACAGGTAGTACTGGTTACCAGGATACCAGTAGCAGGCCTTCAAAGGAAACCCTACCTGACCTTACATGGCACAGTGATAAAACATGAGGTCATGTGCTGTATACTTTTTGGACAGACTGTGAATATTAATGAGCTCATTTGCATATTTTCAATAAAATGTGATTACACCACAGTCATTGGGCCATCTTAAAATTTTGTTGAGGGGTAATAGCTTTTGCATGGCCCTACTTATATCAGTTGTCCAAATTGTGTCACCACTATTTATTAGTTTTCTAAAAATAAGAGATAGTTCACAAAAGGGTTCAAACAGCTGTGCACACTGAACACTGTCTAGGATAGTAAATTAAATGTTTCTCACATTTATATAGCAACAAACATAGAAGACAAATGCAAGTTATTCAAAGGCAATGCCAAATAAATTGTATTTTGACAGTAAATGATAAAAAATGCCCCGAAATATCTTAAATACCTAAACCAACAATGAGAATGGTGAATGTAACAATTTTGTGGTCATATTTTCGCAGACTCACCTGAGTCTTAAAGGTGCAATAAGATATTTTGATAATCAGGGGGCCTAAAATGATTTTCCATAGAAAAAATCCCCATCTGAAAGTAAAATTTGAAATATAAACAAATCAAAATCTATATGAAATCAGTACATGTGACACAAATTATGGATGTCTTGAGATTTTTTGTTGCACCTTTTAGGTTTCAAAATCAGACTACACGTCATTAACATA
>JAMKCH010014160.1:0-25736 GCA_023653785.1 Ophioderma brevispina
GAAGGATAGTTGTGGCTACCCAAACTCTAAAACTTCTAGATTGGTTGAGATTTGGCGCCGTTATTAAGAAAAAAGCAACCCTCATCCCTTTCATATCCATCGCCATGATCGGACCTGACGACACAATACAACCGACTGAAGCGTAGTTGATGAAAATACACTTGACAAAAGTATAACTACATATTCATCCCTCACCCCTCAATTCCGATGCGTGCCATAAATAAAGGAAATACTCTTTTTGGTAGACCACACGGCGTCCCAAACCCCGAATGTTTATATCGTGTGACTCCAAAAAAATACTGTAAAATTTGTTATGCGTCGAAGTTCCAATCCCTATATTTTAATAATTTTTCAAGCACCAGAGCACCAGACCACAACAAAGAATAGTACCCCCCCCTGCTCTCAGAATTCAAACAGAGTGAAACAAACTGTGTCTACCCGGCGAGCGCAGCGAGCGGGAAAATTTTACTAAATCCATCGCCTCTATGGTAACCAATTGGCAATTGTAGACTAGTGTTACACCCAAAAAGCGGTAACCTGCAGCGTGAAATGTCGGCTTGACGGCTTTGACCACCCAACCTACTAACCACGGTTTTTCGTTTTTTTGAAATATCTGAATCGTTAATGATAGACATGAGACCCCATTCGCTACTAAATCTAACGATTTTTGCCATTTGGTAAGGTGAAAGGAAAGAAATTGTTAGGTAAGTCGGACGTAAAATAACACAGCGCCATTTCAGTGTGTTAGAAATTTTTCCCCATAGGGTTTGTACAGGTGCGGCAGAAGGACGAGGTTCGTCAGGTTACGACCGCCCTTTTCTGGGCATTCTGATTCTGCCACAGCGGAATGTTTTTTTTCACCCTGGGATATTATAATTACCATTCGCCGATTGGGTAACTGTTATTTTATTGAAATTTATCGCGATGATTTTTTAATTGATTGGCTAACGTGAAAAACGCTGCAGTTTATGAATGGAAACCCCATCACTTTTAGTACATTCACACCTCACCCGAGGTGTCCGCTACAAATTTAGTTCATGTAGCCACATGTTTTAAAACACAACTTAGAATTCTTTAATTGGTTTTGGCAGTGCAAACTATACATTTGATTTCATAAATGAGGGTTTCCGAATTTTGTGTGTCCAAGTTGAATTTCTGCAATTTAATTTGCCACTGTTTGAACCCGTTGATCATAGTATATCCAATGAGTTCATACTGGTATGTCAACAGGTGCCGCCCTTTCCCAGTTATTTTTTAGACATAACAAATTTCGAGTCTCGGGAACCCCCCGCAAATTAGTTCTGGGTACCCGACGCGACTACCCGAAATTTGCACCTCTACTGTTGGGCCTCATCCATAGACCGCAAGGACACTTACATGTTCCATTCATCATTCCCACCACAAATGGTTGAGTTCAAGATAAACAATCAGCGTTGCCTTACCGTTTATGCCATTCGGGCGTCAACCATCAGCCGCGATCCAGGGGGTGGCCGGTGGTTGCCTTGGCACCCCCCCCCCCCCCGAACGCCGGAATGTTTTGGAAGGATACTTCTACGAAGAACGGAAGAGAGAGGAGATGACAATGTTTGAGATAACTAACCGTCTCGACCAATTTTTAAATATACCCTTGCAACTGCAAGCCAGGCACCAAAGCTCACACTCCATTGAATTTAGGAAGGCGAAATTATCCTTCCCAAACAACCAATAAGGCTTCCCGCCATTTTTCCCGTTATGGTCCTTTTCCTTCTCCGAAGCAATTTAATGATTCAAACCTTAAATGCGCGTCCGACCTGCTTCGCGGTATGGCGAATCACCAGGTTTCTTTTCTTTTTTTCCTGCTACAAATATATACATTATGAAAATCGACAAAGTTGAGCAAATCCACATTATCGTTTTTTAAAATCAATAGGTTTGTAATGTTCTTGAAATATTTTGTGAAAACACGCCGGACTTATGACCATTGCTGCTTTTTGTTTACCTGATGGATTCCTTGAATTTTCCATTCAATAGATGAGGAGTGGAGTAGTTGCTTTAATGTATAAATACTCAACAGTAAACGAGCCTTGACCAATTCTTATATTTACTCAAAGGTAAGAATTATGTTGAAAAAATACTGTGCATAGACCACAGAGAAAATTAGATTCGCCGCTATGGTTTTTTTATTCGCCGTTGTTTTCTTTATTCACAACTTTTCAGGTTTTTGATTATAGCATTAATTTGATTGCAACGCTTGCGAAGTATTTACTTTTTAGCCTATTTGGTATGAGTGGTGAAATTTAAAGAGGTCCGGGTAAGGAGTAAAGGTTGGGGGACTTAAATGGGTACATAATTAACGGCGAATTCGGGCACGTTCAGCCGCAATCTGGTGGGAGAAAATAGCAATTTATAATCGGTGCGCGTAAATGTGGAATTACCGTTTTCTAAACACCTTGATCTCCTAGATTTTGTAGAAGTGCGCTCAAATTCCTAATTTGACCATAAAATAAAATCTTCTAAACTTTACGAGTTGCAGCTGAAAATTATAATACAACTTGTAACTTGTCATCCCTAGACGCTTGTTTCAAGAAAATTGCCCGACAACGGTTTTTGATCTTGGCCCTTTTTAACGAATGCGGCAGCACCCCAATCTTGTTGTCAACTTAATGTTGATTTTTTTTTAATATTTATTGACTTCAATATGCTTTGCCAAAAACCTTTTCATAAGAAGTTACAACTGACTGCACACCCGCGGAAAAAATGTGCGAAAAGAGTGTCTAAAACTTGTCATCTGGCTGAAACCTCGTAGGGTTCTTCATCGAACTAAAACGAGTCCTTTAACTCCTGTAGAGCACCTTTATGGTTCTGTTAGACCCTTTTTTGTGTTTTCCAGATTTATAACATTTTTTAGGTTGCATTTTGATGGTTCCATATAGGAGAAAAGGTTTCTCAGTTGCATTTTTTCCGAGAGTGTATTCAACTTTAAATGCTTTGTTTGACATTTTAGGTGATTTTCAGTATTGTAAGACAAAAGGGTAAAGATATATAACTCGTCTCTCTGGGACCTAATCCTGGACATTTTCAATATTTAATAGGAAATGGCATACCTTGAAATATTTTTCTTAAGGGATCTCATTTGCCCTTCAGTATTTAAATTTTTTTAATGCAGTTTTTAATGGCCAAAAATGGATATTTGCAATGGGAAAGAGCAATTACTTACATCGAAACAATTCTAAACAAATAATTTTATATGTATAAACGCGACTCTCTGGGACGGAAATTTTAGACTTTTCAATGCTTAATGCAGTGATATACATACCTACCTTAGACTACCTAAGGTCGTCATACCCTCGCTGCCACTGTGCATGCATTACAGATATATCAATCACTTGCTGCAGGAACTTAACGTAACCTTCTGCAGCTGCAGTTAAAATAAATTTAACTCTGTTGCAAGTAACGCAATGCAAGTATCCGGACCAGAGACCGTAATTCGAGCACTGCAACTTACCGCAACGCACGTTTGCAGTGTATAGTATGAACGAACCTTAGATGCCACACCTTCACCATCTTCAGTGGTGACTAATATTGTGGCGGGTTGGGGGGCTATTTTTTTGTGCCCATTTAACAATGGTCTAAAAACCCAGTCACTTAATCCTGCTTACGCATAGGAGTGTGGAGCTTGAGCAGCACTTTCTGGTATTTTTTTCCGCATCCACCACTTCGCTGACTGAAAGAACATTTTTCCTTAAGTCGAGTCCTTGATTTTGGGATTTGGCATCTTTTGGTTCAATGCCCCGTGTGTGCTGATAACCTTGCTCTTGTTGAAAGAGGTTCTCGGGATTTATCTTATCAATTGGTTTATGAATCCTGTAGGTTTGGATGATATCTGCTCTTTCACGTCTCTTTTTCCAGGCTTGTTAGGGGGATGAAATCGTAGTAATCGGCTGCTCGTACGCATCAATGTTGAAGGCTCTTGGTATGATTTTTGTTGCGCTAGCTTGGACCTTCTCAAGCATTTTCTTGTCTTTTCCCAGATAAGGTCCCATGCTTGATTGCATAATCGAGATGGGGACGAACGCAGTGATTTGTATAATCAGGCAAATTTCTTTGATCATCCCAAGGCTCTATTTTCCTTTCTTTGGCGGACGATGCACATTGGGTTTGAGACCTTCAATGATTTGGTTTGATTTGGATGGCCCAGTTTTTTTTCCTCCGAACGGTTTCTTTAATTTGTGTTTTGCCCCATATTTGATAAGAATGATGACGATTGTGATATCCAAAGTGCATAACGCCACATTTTAATCTGCAGGTAAACTTCATTTGCCAAGTTTTCGGCCGCATTCATGGACGGGTCTATATCATCTTGCATGCCTCTGGTTCTTATAAGTTTTGTGCCACTTGAATGAGCTAGTGTTTGTGTCATCTGCAACTTGCTTATTGTGGCTGTTGCGCTAATACCATGTAAAAGTATTTTAACTCTGTTGAGGTAAAAAGGTCCAGCTCTTAAGTGTTGAGTACAATCCTAGTCAAAGTTGTAGTAAAACCTTACCATTGTTGACTAAGTTTAGTCATTGTTGGGTAAAATATACTTCTCGTGTAAGGTTTACTCCGCTTGACTAAGATTTACTCAACAATTTAAGAGCTGTGACTTTTTTTACTCAACATTTTTGGAGTTAGCAGTCTCCATATCGTTCATATTTATTAAGAACAGGTGGTCCCAACACTGATCCCTGCACCACTGACTTGTTACTTTCTTCAACGGACTCTGCTCCTTTAGTGACTACCTTCTGTTTTCGGCCAGACCCAGCCATGATTCGTTGTAAGTTAGAATTTACACTTCGATGCCATGTGTATTTGATTTTTGCTATCAGTCTTTTGTGTGGTACGGTGTTGAGGCCTTTACCAGGTCTAGATATATGACTCACCTGGTGTTTCCACTATCTATGAGCTTTTTGATCACGTCCAGTATTTTTATGATATTTTAGTGCAAGATTTTCCCGGTGATTTCCTTCTAAAACCATGTTGTGACTCGCGTATTAGACTAACTTAGGAAGGGGCTCTGTAATTGTACTGTATGTTTGCTTTCTAATACTTTCCTTGCGACACCACTATCGCCCAAATCGTTTTATTTGGCGGATAGTTTGATGCTTTGGATCTTGAACCTTTTTTGTAGAGCGGTACGATGTGGGCAGATATCCCGTCGGTGGACATATCATATACACTTTAAACCTACTGAAAATGTCTTGAATTGGAAAAATTCATCTGAAATTTAAATACCCAGTAAATTGAGGAATTAACTTTTATTTCATCCATGAATTCAAGACCCTGACGAAAATAACTACATGAATTCAAGACCCAATCCAGATACAAAGACGTCATCAGATTGAATTCAAGATGCATTCCCAACACCAACTGTTTATCTTGGTGAGGGCTTAGATTGTCAATAGGATTACACTTTTCCTGGGTGCACTCAATAAATAGGCAGTATTGTATCATTATAAAATCCTTGTATACATTGGATGTGGGTCTTGAATTCATTGATGCAACAAAAGTTAATTCCCATTGTACTGGGTATTAAATTCAAGATATTTTTTCCAATTCAAAACCATTTTCCGTTTACAACAATATCCTTCTCTGAGAGACTTAATTTGTAATACAGGCGAGAGTCATGCACATTCATCAGCACATGTTTTTGAGGATAGATGGAGACTGTCGGCTGGTCCTGCTGCTTTGGAGGGGTCCGGTTGTTTAATTTATCTTTGTCAGCATTTGCAGTATTTCCATATCCTTTAGTTTGCTCTTCACCCGGTCCCTGGATATATGTTTCCTCAGTGAAACTGGAACATTTGTTTCTCTTCTGTGAACACAAACGAGAAGAAGTCGTTTAGTGCTTCTCTGCAGTAGGTTGTCCTGGTAATTACACTTCCCTGGTGTCGTTTTCAGGGGCCCTACTGTGTCTTTGACTTTTTTGTTTAACCTTACGTAGGCGGAGAGCTTTTTGGGTCATTCCTTATGTTTTCTGCTATTTCTTTTCACTTCGTGCGCTTAGCCTCTCTCTGACACTTTTTGTAGTGCTCTAGATTTCGTACAGTTTTCTTCTTATTCCTAATACCTCTTCAAGCGCTCTTTGTTTCCTCCTCACGAGTTTTTTGTGCTTTCTTGTGAGCCATAACGGTTTCTTTCCTTTTCGGTAGTTGGTTTCTTCATTGGTTGGCCAAATTTTTGAATAAGGTCCTGGAATTTCTCCTTGGTGTAACACCAACGCGTTCTTCAGTATTCTTTGGTTTCAATTCTGTGTCCCAATTTAATCTGTCCTCGTGTGGCTTAATTTTGTCATAGTTTTCTGTGTCTCTTTTGGTTGTAGCTTTCTTGGTTCAACGAGGTAATTTTAGTCCCATGCAATAACATGTGCTTCGTCAATCATATTAGAGTTTGAAGTGATCCTATAAGTAAGTATTGACTCCTGTCTTTGTAGGCTGCTAACATGCTGGTTTCTATAGGTTTCCATAACAACATCCAAAAAGGCTTCAGTTAATCCAGATTTCGCTTCAATGCGTCTCCCCACAATAATTTCACAACGGTAACTTGAAGTCACCTGACCACTCATCTTTGAGACTTTCTTAGCACCTGGTTTAGAGACTCATTTTGACCACCGTGGTTTGTATTGACATGAATTATAGATCACGCCAAAGGGCTTCTTCATACACAGCTAGGGACGGGTCTTCCCACAACTTGAGTTTTATTTCTCTTTAGAATACATTAGTATACCCATGATCTTGTTTTTTTCTGTCCAACCTGTTAGCTGATAAACCCTTGATTGCAATTCAGCGTTTGGTACATCACTATGGGACACGTTTCAACAACCCCTACATGTCTGGCTTCTCCATCGTCATATAGCATTGCATGTGTCCATCTCTCTTGGTTGGAGAATCTTTGTGCATTACGGGCATGTACAGGTTAGTTTCTTTCTTATTCCGATCTTCCTTGTCCTTGTGTTTGATTTATCAACTTTAAGTTTTTACTATGTTTTTTTAGTATCTATCAATCGTTTCATTTTCTTTAATTTCAGTCTTCCACCGTTTTGGTTTAACTCTTTTCCAGCCGTTGTTTTGACCATTGCTGCAGTCATTACTTTTGGCTGTAAGACCTCTTCATGGTGCCTTTCCATTGAAGATTTTGTTATCATAACAGCTATAAATAGGAGTAGAGTGCAAATTGGTGCTTGTATCTCTTAATATATCTTACCGTATTAATTTACATTTCAAATGTATCATCTCTAGTGACTGCTGTCCTGTTGAGGGGTGGTTGTCCGTATCTCGACAATTTTCCCTCTCACAATTTAAAGTTTTTTTCAAACCAGTTTTCCTTTCGAAGTCTAAGTTCTTGTCGGAGCTCAACTTCACTCTTTTTCTCTGTTCATATGCCAATCTGGCTTTAGATATAATCCTTTATATACCCATATTGTGTATTTCTTTTGCATTTGCAAAAGCTGTATGTTTTGCTTTTTTTGTTTTTCATTTGCACTTTTCCAAGGTTGCTTTATCCGTGGGAATAATCTCTGCTTTGTCTATATCGTTTCCGATTTACAATGCAGCCTTGTTTTGAAAGAGGTCTTTCACTGATTTGTGTTTACGGCCTGTGGCCATATATCAAAAACAAATTGTACATGACAAACAAAATGACCCGACCCTTTGGACGACGTTGATGTGTCGTAATTTGGGATATTTTCTATTTTCTATGCTGAAAATGAAGGAATTGGGTGAGAAGTAGGCAATGTGATAGATTTTGTACGCTGATTCATTTTAAACCCTTCATGTTCCATCATTTTGTCTGAATATTAATTCAATTAAATTTATTCAGATTCTTATTTTAATATTGTAAACATTCAAAAGTAAGTCTTAAGCTTGGAAAAAATTACATAAGACAATTCCCTTCAAGTTCAATGGTGTAAATCACGTTGAAGGAGACTTCATTGGAAACTAAAGACAACAGACCATAATTATGTACTGGGCATATCAAAGTGCTTTAGAACAGTGCCTATTTGTGGCAATATTTAAGTAAAAAACTCTTATCCAAAACACAATGTCTTAATCTGTTTCAATTTGTTTTTAAACATGTATTGACCAATGAAAGTTCCATTCGATCACTGATTTTGTGCAATATTTAATGGCAGAAACTCTCATTCCAAAATTGGTTTCAAATTTGCTCTAAACATGCTACGGATCGTCAAAGTTTTTCTCTGATCCATATCATTTTGTAAAGTATTTTGTGCAAAGCAATTGTTGAAGAAAACGTATAAGCTTTATATTGTTATTGTTTTGATAAGAAATGTTTTGTTATGCTTTTAACAGCCAGTGCCACAATAACCCCACTTTTAGAAGAATATCATTGACCATATGATTGAGGTATCTATTCGTTTTACGCAATGTGGTTTACTATGTGAACCTCACTGGATTTGGAGAATATGGGAAGGTTGTTCCTATCTGCTTCCCGTTTTTAACGATTGCACATTTTTTACAGAATATGTAGTCAAAAACATGAGTATTACGATAAGGGTCCGAAAATAGGGTTGAAAACATGTCGAGTTGAGGTCAGCATATTCCTGGACATTGTATAACACCCGTAAAGAGCATACCTTGAAATAATTTTCTCTAAGGGATCTAAATTGTCCGTAAGATAATTAAATTGTTAGGACAGGTTTTTTGCAAAACACTTAAAAGAGGGCCATGTCATCAGCCAAAAAAAAAAAAAAAAAAACCATTTTTTTGTTAAAGCGAAAGCGTTTACTTCGTAACACTCAAAACGGCGATCGATCGAACGGTGGATTGAAGCTCGTTGTACATATCTATAAACATTATGAAGTGAACCACTTGTACTTTCAAAAATGTTTCTAAGCAATTTGCATAAGAAAATGTGTTTTTCGATGTGAATCTTGCAGGGGGTTTCCGCGTGAAAGCGTGGGGAGGGGCCCACCCAACCCTGCGCCGCTTGATATGAACTCTCCATGAACACTTATATGCGATTCAAACAAAACTAACATTCAACCTAGATTTTAAGACCGTGTGGATCATACCTAGAATTATAAATTAACCACTTGTAAAAAGCTTGTAAAGTTCAACATTGTTTTGTTTTCAACTTTACAATCAGAACATGTGTTTGGAAAGTGCACATTGCATGGGTTCCGCGCTTCGCGCGGACGTGGGCCATCCCTCTCATACCCACCCTTGCAGCTTAATATACATGAACTCACTTTGAACCCTTTACCATGTAGTTAATTCAAACAAAACTACAATATATTTTTTTTCTTTTTAATACCGTTTATATCATACTGTAAGCATTATAAGGGTAAACATTACAAACTTCAAATTGTGTATGAAACGATCATTGCAGGTTCCGCGCTTGGCGCGGTAGGTCGGGAACCCCTTCACGGCCGCTTTACACGTGCCAATGGCTGCTTTGGTATGCCGTCAACTTTCCATTTTCATTTGGTCGCCCCCCCCCCCCCCCCCCCCCCCCCACCTTAGAGGTGCTATTTTCCGCCCCCTTGGGAAATCATTCCGTGGTAATAACATTTCCGTTTTCAGTTCAAAGGTAAACATTTTTGTCAATCACAACGATTTAAAACATTTTTGGGCAGCTGGGGGTCTCGCCAGGTATAATATCATTGTCCTTAAAGAACTCTTTCCAGCGCATTTAGAATTAGTGATATGAACAATTCCCATCAACTACATGGAAAAGCTGATTGCCATGATACAAATTGCCTGCTTCCCGGGGGAGGGTGGGGGGTGGGGGTGGAGTTGGGGGTCCACACACAACCCTCAACGCATCCTCCGCCCACTGCTACTTAGCACATTCTGCCCATCTTATCTTGGCACCCCCCCTCTAGCCAGGGCTGGCTCCGCCCCTGGTCCCCAGCTCCCAGATTTTTCATCACCAAATGGTAACATCGGTCGTCACAGGATACGCATTCACATGTACTGCCGTTTGACTAATCACCGCTCGGTATCCACTTTAGCAATCGCCCATACGAATTTTGTAGTGGGAACATTATCTCACCGAGGTTTCATAGTAACAAAGACAAGTCTCCCCTAGCTGAATAATACTGCTCTCCCCTTAATGATAAGAAGGTATGAATATTCTAGGCCTCCTGTGAGGAAGATTTGGCCTCCATCCCTGGGACATTGCCTTCTGTGCTAGAGTCTTTGAACAGCACCCCTTCACCCCTGCATCAGCTTCCTGACGCTACCCTAATACTATTTTCCTCTTAGCGATCGCTTCAGGTCGTCGCTTTTCTTGAGTTACATGCCTTAGGATAGGAATTTTCAGTTTCGACACGAGGCGTTTCTTTGTATTTTCGCCCAAAGTTTTTTTGCCAAAAATTGAGGAGTTTTCCCTTAAAGCATCTCCATTGTTCTGTCCATCTTATCAGACTCTATATCAGTCCTAAAGATTAGTTGTCCTGGGAGGCTCTCAAGTGGTACGTTAGTAAAAAGCTAACTGCTCGCGCAAATTCTGAGCAGCCTTTTATCACCTCATCTAAGCCATACCAACGCCAGCGATAAATCAACGATCTCAGGCTGGATAGTAGAAAGATTATGAGAGCTAAGCCGTTGTTGATCAGGGTAGGCCCTTCATCTCCCTCCCCCGCAAGGTTGGCCACTTCATGGGCATTCTATAACAGCTCCCTATACAGGATATTGTCAAATCTGTTAGTACCTGAAACTTGACCACATTTCATCAATACATACTTTTGCAGGACATTGTTCATGACTCTGCCTCGAATCGCGATTTGCGACTGCCGTCCTCTACTCCTGATTGTACGGGCAAGTGTGGTAGATAGAATTTGTAGTTTTATTTGGGTATTTTTGGACATAAGCGATTAGGATTTTGATTATGTGTTTATCAGTCTAATTGGACTATTCTTGGCTGGTTCGCTTATGTCCAGGGGCGTATGACATTCCGCTTTCAGTACCATTGTTTGCTCACCCCCTCCTCGGGGTCGGTGCTACTCAGCGTGCACTAAGTATATTTGCATCATTAGGTAAGTATTTTCCCCTCCGCAATAGACATTAAATGCCTATTGCAAATATGTCTAGAAGGAGGGGGGAAAATACTTACCTAATGTGCATCCCGACCCTCCCCTCCCCCTGAGCAAATGATGTTCTCAGTTTGCGTTCGGGAGAAAAGAGGATGAGTTAGGGTAGTGTTGGGCAATGTGCGGTACTGATGGTGGGGATAGGCGGTATGTCATACTTACGGTGGTAAATTTATATATAAATTACTTTCGGAGATATTCGGCATCTTTCAGAGAAAGTGCACTAAGTATATTTGCATCATTAGGTAAGTATTTTCCCCCCTCCTTCTAGACATATTTGCAATAGACATTTAATAATTAGTTTTGTGTTTTTAGTAAGTGGCAAAAAAATAGGATTTTAGGTTCAAATTCTGTTCACATGTCACGTCCAGCACAAACACATAAAGTTTTATTATCTGCCATTTCATTGAGTGAGATTTGCTGGCATTTCACACACATATTATACAAACTAGGAGTATCTATCTATGGAAAATTTCTCTACTCTACTATTGTTTTGTTCTTTCAAAAACAACTTTTTTATGTCAAAAACCTGTTTTTGGTCCAAAATAGAGGTAAAAAGTGTCATAAAATGGCTAAAATTTAAGCTTATATGTTCATATTTCAGCCAGAGCTGCCAAAAATGCATATGTGAAATAAATGATTAGGACAAGTCTAATTTCATTTGGTAGTTAAAATAAATTTCCATTAAAACTATTGTATTTTTTCACCAAATTGCTCAATTTTCAACTTTGTGATAAAAAATAGCAATAAAGGAGAAAAGATTAAGGTCCAGAACCTCTTTTTTCTTAAATTCTATACTCTTACACACACAGGAAGACTAAAACGAAAGCTTGATACTGTGTTTGAAAAAAAATGAATCCCTGCGTGACAAAAGTTGCATCTACCTATGAAACAGGCCTTGAAGAAGAGGGGCCGACCAAAGAGGACATGGAGGAAGCAAGTGGAGGAGGAGAGTACATGTAGGAGGGTTGGGTTGAGGATGGGGGATGCATTGAATTGGGTGAAGTGGAAGGAGGGAGTACAGGCGATTGCTACGATGTGAGGTGAATCCGGCCACCCCCGGTTGCGGGGATAAAACCGGATTTAAAACTTTGGTTTTACTACTACTACTACTACTACTACTAATACTACTAATTAATTGCAACAATACACATAGAAAACATGCATAAAACCATGAAAACAGCTTCAAAAGATATACTGATAAATTCATAATTATAATTATACACATCATACACTGATGACAAAGTTCATCACCCATCCATGTATCAAGCAAAGATTTCAA
Source organism: Ophioderma brevispina (assembly GCA_023653785.1). Lineage (NCBI taxonomy): Eukaryota > Metazoa > Echinodermata > Ophiuroidea > Amphilepidida > Ophiodermatidae > Ophioderma > Ophioderma brevispina. Next base: position 12,354 of record JAMKCH010014160.1, read on the forward strand.
CTTCAAATACTTTTAATCAACAATCACATCAGAACATGCAAACATGAGATCCCTTTTAAAAAGAACAGGAAAAATCAATACAATATTGAAACATTAATTAAGGCACATACAGGTTAAAAAGATGGTCTCATGTATATGAAAAATGTTTAACTTAGTAATTCACTTGAGCATTAACCCAAACTGATACAGATTTTAAGCTACTTATTCAAGTCATACTCAAAAAAAAAAATTTTGTAATCACATTAAAATGTTACACTTTTTAAGTAGATCTTATACAAGCATACAATGGACCCTTATATATATTACTATGCAAGAACCTAATCAAAGCAAAGAATGAATGCGAAATAAGCATAGATAAAGACAGACGAGGGAAGAGTCCTCCCGCCTACCTCCATTTCCCATCTCCCGCCGTCTGTTCAAATACATACGAGTTGCCCCGATAGCCCCCTCGACATGTACAGGGGGGGACCGCGGGCCTATTCTAAACCCAAACCACGGGGCACACGTTTAGTCGCCTCTTAAGGCAGGGGAGCACATTTGCCAATGCTTAACCCGAACCTGCATGGGGCAATTACTAAAGAGAGTTAAAATAGTTGCTGAATTACATGTTGTCTCAAGTGCAATGGCGTGATGGAACTGCACTGAGTTTAAATGTCCGGTGCATCCCCGGGTGCTATCTACTGAATAGCATGCTAATATATTGGATTCACACAAGTAAACATGAGAAACAGGTAAGTCCAGGCCACTGCAAAGGAGGGTTTTTTTTTTTTGGTGACCTCGCCCCGGGGGGGGGGGGGGGGGCATGACATTGGAAAGAAGAGTATCGGGTATTTGCGGCCCTTAGACCCCCTTTTCGCGTCTCTCCAGCCATTCCCAAGACCCCCAGTTGAACTAATTCAGTTGCGTAAGGTCCCCTTCAGAAATTTTGGCCTCAGAAGCCAATTTAGGCCATTCAGCTCCCAAGCCTGCAACTTTTCTCAAAATTTCAGTTTCCCAACGCCCCTAATTTCGTAGACAAAATCCGTTCCCAAGTCGCTTAGCCCCCAGTTCGAAATCGGGGCCGCACATCCTAACCTGAAAAATTTGAAAGTGGCCCCCCCCCCCCCCCCGGCCCTCGCCTAAGTATGTTACCCTAAAAACTGAGAGAAATGGTGCGATCTGGGTTGTAAATCATGGTTGCTATCAGTAGTAGTGAAATAACAAAAAAGGTTGTCATTGATATGTTATTTTTGATCCACAAACCAATTTTAACCATATGCTTACAGGGAACACCCGACTGAAAAAGTGCTTTTGCCTCCAGGGTCCACGGTGGATGCTTCACGTCCAGTCCTTCACGGTCCAGTACCTCAAAAATTTTGGGATATGTAAACTACCCTAATTTCATGATTGATTGATTGGGTAGGAATATGATGATCTTCAGCATAATGTCAATTACAATAGGTATATCGCTTAGTAAGGTCTGAGACGTTCCAGTGAGGAGAAAATGTTTTCATCTCGCCCATTATGTACAGGAAAGAATGGGAACAGTATTTTAAAAGTGGGGAAACTAATAGTTGGTTAATATATTGTGTCACGCACTGAGCCTGAGGAGGCACACAGCAAGTGAGATGAGATTATGTCCAATTTTAAGATGATGCCATTTTTCATATTAAAGTTTACAATTATTGGAACTATGTATTCCAGCATTCTTACCTGTAGCAGTGTTTCAGTCGATGCACTCCTTTTCGCGTCTCTCCACCATTCCCAAGACCCCCAGTTGAAGCATAATTCAGTTTCTTAAGGTCCCCTTTCAGAAACTTTGGCCTCAGGAGCCAAATTTTAGCCAAATTTCAGCTCCCAAGCCGCAAATTACCCCCCCCCCCCCCCCCCCCCCCTCTCAAAATTTCAGTTTCCCAAGCCCCTACTGTCGGAGACAAAATCCGTTCCCAAGTCGCTTTAGGAGCCCCAAGTTTTCGGAAATGGGGCCGCACATCCCTACCCTGAAACAGTTGAGTGCCCCCCCCCCCCGGCCCTCGCCTAAGTATGTACCCCTAAAAAACTGGAGAGAAATGGGAGATCTGTTAAATCATGTTGCTATCAATATAGTGGAAATAACAAAAAAGGTTGTCATTGATATGTTATTTTGATCGGACAAACCATTTTACCATATTCCTTACAGGTAACCCACCCGATTTAAAAAGTGCTTTGACCTCCGGCCCACGGTGCATGCTCACGGTCCAGTCCTTCACGTGCATTACGTCAAAATTTTGGGGATATTACACTACCCGAATTTCATGATTGATTTATTGGTTAGGAAAGATTAAAATCTTCAAGCAGAAATGTCAATGACATGTTAATAATAGCTTGTAAGGTCTGAGACGTTCCATTGAAGAGAGAAAAATGTTTTCATCTCGCCCATTTTTGTACAGGAACGAATTGGACCCAGTTATTTTTAAAGTGGGTGAAACTAATAGTTGTTAATATTTGTGTCAAGCACTTGAGCCTGAGGATGCACACCGCATGTCAGTGAGATTATGTCCAAATTTTAAAGATATGCCATTTTTCATATTAAGAACTTCTTGGAACTATGGTATTCCAGCATTCTTACCTGTAGCATTGTTTCCTTCGTGTTAACATGAAGAACGAACCTTCCTCACTGTCCATTTTGGGATAAGATACTTGGATTCTCTCCACTCCACCAGCTCTGTTACATATTTCTGTTTGGTACTGTGCGAATTGTTCTATCCCATTTGCTATTGCGACTTCCCAAGCCCTGCTCCACATGCTCCCAACACAAAGCTGCTTGGAAATTCCAAGACCTTTTTTTTTGTTTTAACCCAATAAAAGGAAAGAAATATCGCCAACCTAAGTTTCTTGTTGTTCAAATCTAGCACTATTACTACCAGGTAACTCATTAAACGGTTGGCATTTTATGAGCCCTCTCGTGCCTTTTCTAAAGATTTTTGGGGGGCCCAAGCGTCACTGGTCGCGTAGAAACAGCGGCAGGGTATCGTCAAGGTCGATTCCCCGGGTCATGGGTCAAATCCACTTCTGAAAAAGGTTCTGGTTTCTAAACCAAGATTACAAGCAAAAATAATCCTTTTTAAGATGCTACGCTATATTAATTATGGTATGATTGAATGTAATTGCAATATCGATTTTTGAATAGTAACTTTCACCAGCTGAATTGGAAAATTGGGAAATGAAACAATCAATGCGACCAAACTTTTATGAAACTCGTATTCCAAATTCGGCTGCTTCGACGACTATATTCAGGTGCCATACTAACATCCAATCTTGGTTTGTTGTGTCCTATGTCAGAGAAGACTATATACTATTGCAGGTCCATCCACGAATCTGTTAAAACTGACATTTACCTCACCTTGACTTACAAATCCATACCTAAGTCCACTGATTCTTATTTCTAACGGATGTGCAGGTCATGTCAGTGTACTTACGAGGATGTTTGGCATCAATAACTGGATGCAAATGAAAGAAAATTGAGGCACTAAAGTATATTATACTAAAATTTGCCATTAATTAAAATTCCATCATCAAAAACTTGCAGAAACAGTTTACATAATACCTTCAGAATTGCCTTTTTTTGGTCCGATATTATTTATTCATGATCATACACCCACGGAGTCGGAATATACCAAAAAGGAGGTCGGTAAGTGAAATATTTTAAAACTCATTTTTTCCGACAGGTTTTCTTCCTCGGAAAAACCCCGCGATATCCTATGTACTCTTGTTCGTAGCCCCGGGCTTCGCGGCTACGACGGTCGAGCTACGACGACGAAAGTGGAGGGGTCTTCACACCTTTATATCATGTTTTTCCATTTCTTTTTGTTTCCTTTTGTAACTCAATCATTGCGTTTATGACGTACTACCTATGTACCGTTTACCAAGCTGTCACTATATTAATCCCTGTGATTAACAGGATAGTCGTAAGTCTGTGTATTACAGACCGATCATTGATTTTGCGAAATCAGCAAAATCGAAAAAATCATCAAAAATCAGATTTTGCATGTATGTACACAATTACGAGTATCCTCACATACCCTGCCAATGAGAAGACCAGAGCAACCTGATAATGACAGAATCGGAGATTTGCGTCATTAACTGTCCGAACGGACACTCCAACACGTAATTGAATGGAGGATCGTATCTTGAACACTGCCGTTTTCTTCCTTTTCGGTCAATTCTACAGCTAGAAAATGTACTTATGAGAGTTCGTCAGACTTATCCTTCACTTTGAAGCTATCCTGCAAGTTCAAATATTTTTCAATCACTGATAGTGTCTTTAATTCTTAATTAACCTGTTGCATGCCATCCTGGCAATAGTCCTAGCTATATTACACTAATTTTAAAAATATTTAATGTATGAAAGTGATAGAATATCTAAAAACAAAAAAAAAAAACAAAAAGACAAAAATCACAATCTCAGAAAGCCAGTAGTGAAAAATCTTTTAAATACCCCTCAATTTCTTGAGATATTGTCCTTCCAACCTTGGCAATTTCTCGTTTGTTATCTGGTCATCGCCATATCACGTCGCGACACGATACGGTGCCCTTGAGTACATATGAAGACAAATAAATATCCTGACCGGTGTAATGACCTAAGAATTAGGGCTTATTCAGCTATTTAAGTAAAATTTCTTGATTTGTAATGACCGAGGGTAATAAGTTGTAGGGGGTCACTAAATACCCCCCTTATTAAAGAAATACAGTTAAATTTGCTAAAATTATAAAAAAATACCACAATTAGGAAGTAAGTAATTTGGTTTCACTCCAGAAGAGTAGTTTTAGGGATAGTAGAAGGCTGGTTAGATGAGGTTGCCACTTGCATAATTTTGGGTGGCAAACCCTGGGGAGGGGGTGCACCCCAAAATGGGGGTTTTTCAGGGGGGCAAAATATTATATTGTGCATATGAATACAATAAAATTACTGACCGTCTAGTGACCCACAAGTTTAGCATATTCGGGTATTTAAGTATAATGTCCTTGATTAGTATTATACAAAGGGCAAGTAATTTGTACTGGGTAATAAATCCCCCGGGTCCCCCCAAGTTAAGAAATACTCTAAAATCCTGAAAATAAACCTACCCCATGGAGGAGTAATTTTTGTTCAATCCTGCAAAGTAGTTTTCAGATGACAGTAATAGTTCCGCTGTATGGATGTCTGGTGAAGTTGGAAAAGTTTCATTGGGTGGCAACATGGAAGGGGCCTTTTAATAAAATTTGTCTTTTATGTTGCCTACCAGGCGTTCAGGCCAGGTGTGGGATTTTTCATAATAAAAGTGGTCATTGAAGTTTTTTATGTTGACATTGTGAGAGAACAGAGTCATTGGTTGTATATTGAAGCGATTGGGGGGAGGGTTATTGGGTGTCAGGTTTTGATGTCAAAATTGGTTCAAGGAGAGGCAATGCGATAATTTATACGCTAAATTGTCCATTTTTATATGAAACGCTTCAACCTTAATTTGATCAAGCGCTGTATCAATGTTTGAATTGTAAATGTGACACTAAACCCTTTACCCCTGACCAGACCCGATATCTTCGTGCCGAATGTAAATTAAATTAGTTTTAATTATCAACCTATATGTAATAATCCTTTTTGTTCCCTATGATTTTTAGTAATTTTCCGATGTGATTTTTCACTAGGGGGTTGGTATTATTTAACCCCCCCCCCACACTTATATTCATGTCCATATCATTATACATCAAGCATTTATACATGAAGGGACATGGCATAAAAAACAAATGATAAATGAAAAGGAACCTTACCGAAATCACTTCCAAGAGTTTCAAACAATTTGGATGTTTAACATTCTGTTCAAACAGTAAAATGGAAATTTCAGGGGGAGGTGCAGTTTGTGGCATTTCTGGAACAAGGATGCTGACTTACTGCCAGCATTTACCCAACTTGAAAAGCATGTAGTCACCATCATCTCACAGATCATCAATATCTTACACAAGCCTAAAGTACAATGCCTTAATCTTGGTGTGGCAGGATATATGGTCCTCCGGGATCACAGTCCATGAAACAATGGCGAACAATAGGCAATCGATTTTGTTGACCTCTTCACGTACATGTAAGTTCATGCTTTTTCCATTGTCGTCTATGGAGCCCGGACTATGATAATGCCTGACTATGATTACTTTCACACCGGTGTGGCCGGAGAATGGTCCGCCGGCTCACATCCGGTAAACAATGGTGACAATACTGCAATCGATTCAGTTGCCTCTTCCCAACATTCGTTCACGCTTTATTCCGTTGCGTCTATGGAGCCCGACTATGTTTCCTACCGGACCATATCTCCTTTCAACACATCGGTGTAGAAGTAATTATCGTCCGGCGTATCTCATAGTTCTGGAACAATGGTGAACAATAGGGCAATCGATTCAGTTGACTCTTCCACGCAACATATAGTTTCACGCTTTATTCCGTTATCGTTCTATGTAGCCCCGGACTATGGCTCATGCCGGACGATCTCTCTTTTCAACCCGGTCTGAATGCTTTGAATTATGTCGCAAACATGCTAGATACACTTTAAATTCTGTCAGGGATGTGAACACCTTGCTTTTTACTAGCCTAGCAAGTCTTCTGCTAAGACGCGACAATGTGTGTTAATTTTTTTTCAAACTGTAACTGCATAATTAACATTTATTCTCATTATTTTGAACCTTGTGTGGTTTTAGGGCTACCCTTTCTAGAGAAAGATTATATAAATCAATAAACAAATGGTACACTGCTGGTGTCGGTTGTGCAAACTGGCTGGATCCAGGTTCCTAGTACTAGTCTAGACATAAACCACAAACCCTGTTTGTGGTCAGGTTGCAGTGGTTGTGCTATTCAGAGCGAGTTGAACTTAATGAAATTGCTAGTTGGAAGATGGAGTCAGAGCCAGTGAAATTGGAGACCTCAAATTATTAGGTGTTTATAGAGTGAATTCTCGCCATGTTTTTAGGAGGATGATATGATCCACTTCTTTAAATAGAGGTGGGCTATACATGGGGAGAAAAATTGATATTATTTCAGATAATTTTTTCCTAACTCTATTTTGATGCAGCTTTACCCCTGAGCATTTTTTACCCAAATTTTGTCAAAATCGGTCAAAAAAAAATAGAAAGGTTGCCGCCCAAAAACGCCATTTTAAGGAGGGGGGGTCTGGGGGGTCGAAATTGATAAATTTGTCCAATTACTATAATTATAGCTGGGACTTTAGCCAGGTTTGTGTCTAAACATATGTAATTTTGCCGGTCAAAGAATCCATTTTAAATGTTCCAGCAGTGTCGGATCTACCGCTTTCGTAAAATGGCATTTTTGGTCAATTTCAGCTATGAGGCGCTTTTGCCATTAAAAAGTACATGCGCTTTTTTCTTTTTAGAATATTTTAAAAAATCATTGAAAACTTTGTCCTAAAGGTAAATAATTGATAGTACCTACTGCAAAATTTGAGCTCTTTAAACTACACGGTTTCGCTGTGGAAGCCAGTTAATTGGAATGCATCATTAACACATTTTGTGCCATAGGGTTTTGTGTAGGTCAACGAACTTTTGCACCCCTATATGTTCAATAGAGACATTGCCAATATAAAAATTGCACTGTGAACCAAACAAAAAGAGCTATGTGCAAATTTATGAATATACTTTAATACGGCTTATCTCAATTCTACATATAAAATATCTAAAAATTAAAGTTAGGGCGTGGGCCGGGAAAGCGCCCTCGTGGCTAATTTTACGTAAAATGGCTAATTTTATGAAAACGAAAAATCAAACCTGACTGAATTCATCAAATGGATCCTTGACCCTCAAAATACATAAAAATTAACCCTACATTGCTAAAATATGGCACATAATTTCCAGTAATTGACAAATTTTTCATTTTTCAGCCCCCCCCCCCACCCCCCTCACTTAAAGTGTCGTTTTTTGGGCCGCACCTTCTCATTTTTTTGGCCGATTTTGACCAAAACTTGGTGTCAAAATGCCCAGGGATCAGCTTACATCAAATAACAGTTAGGCCAACTTATCTGAAATATCATCATTTATAGCCCACCCCTACTTTAAAGAAATGCATTAATATCAGATGTGTGAACCGATTAATGAAGTTGGTAGAGACGCCTTGAACAAGGCCTATGCCTTTTTTTTTTTTTTTTTTTTTTACCTGAATAAGCTTAATTGCTATAGCTCATTCACGCGTCCAGTATATCTTATTTGTCTTCATATTCCAATAATAATGAATTTTTTTCTATTTGTTTACACCCTAGAAATAACCCCCCTATATGGGGGATCCCGTTCATGATTTTGGCTTTTTAACATACATATTCTTATTCTTCATAAAATCTGATCTAGAAAAACCACACAGAACTTTCCTTCCACGTGTATCCTAGCTATTTTAGCATGGACAATTTAGCGTATAAATATCGAATGCCTCTCTTGAACCCCATTTTGAAGCAAACGACACCTAATAATCCCGCCCCCCTCACTTCATCTACAACCAATGACCTCTTTTTCCTCTCACAATTCAAACATAAAAACTTCAAATGACCCTCTTAGCTATGAAAATCCCCAACCAAAAAAAACCCTGAAGCGATTTTCGTGACCACCTGGTAGCACATATAAGACCAATTTATTATTCAGTGCCCCCCCCCCCCACCATGGTTTGCCACCCCAAATACTGTCTTTTACCCTTTGCCACCTCACCAGACCTCCACAGCTTAACGATACTGTCATCTAAACTCTGTTCAAATTGACAAATTACTGCTAACTGGGTGTAAGGTTTTTTATTTTCAGGATTTTTCCAGAGTATTTCTTCATTTTTTTGGGGTGGGGGATGGTTTAGTTCTCCCAACAACTTACTTGCCCTGGTATAAATTACTACATCATGTACATTATACTTAAATACCCAAATGCTAAATTCTCGGGTCACTAGACGGTCAGTAATTATTTGGTTTTGTCCTTCATATGTACCATTTTGGGGGGCGTTTCCAGTAATCGGCTTTTTTACCTAACATATTTTATCCTCATAAAATTCTGATCTAGAAACTGTAGTTTTAATGTCGGTGCTATCCCCGGGGTGCTAATCTACTGAAGATAGCATGCTAATATATTGGATTCAAAGTAAATAACATGAGAAACAGGTAAGTCCAGGCCCCCTTCAAAATTAGGGTTTTTTTTTTTTTTTTGGGACCTCGCCCCGGGGGGGGGGGGGGGCAATGACATTGGAAAGAGGTACGGGTATGTGCGGCCCGTAAGACCCCCTTTCCGCGTCTCTCCAGCCATTCCCAAGACCCCCAGTTGAAGCATAATCAGTTCTTAAGTTCCCCTTTTCAGAAAATTTTTGGGCCTCAGAAGCCAAATTTATCCAAATTTCATTCAGCTCCCAAGCGCAAATTTCTCAAAATTTCAGTTCCCATCCCTACTTTCGGAGACAAATTCTGTTCCCAAGTCGCTGACCCCAAGTTTGGAAATCGGGGGCCGCACACCCTACCTGAAAAAAAGTTAGTGCCCCCCCCCCCCCCCCCGGGCCCTCGCCTAAGTATGTACCCTAAAAACTGAGAGAAATGGTGAGATCTGGTTTGTAAATCATGGTTGCTATCAGTAGTAGTGGAAATAACAAAAAAAGGTTTCATTGACAATATGTTATTTTGATCCGACAACCAAATTTTAACCATATCTTACAGGGAACAGCCGACTGAAAAGTGCTGTGACCTCCAGGGTTCACGGGGCATTCTTCACGTTCCAGTCTTCAGGTGCAGTACCTCAAATTTTGGGATATTAAACTCCCCTAATTTCATGATTGATTGATTGGGTAGGAAATATGATAATCTTCAAGCAAAATGTACATGGACCAACTGTTAATAGCTTAGTAAGGTCTGAGCCTTTCCATTGAGGAGAAAATGTTTTCATCTGCCCATTTTGTACAGAACGAATGGGACTTGTATTTTTAAATGGGGTGAAACTAATATTTTGTTAATATGTTGTGTCAAAGCACATTGAGCCCTGTAGCACGCTTCGTCATGCATTATACTGCATCTGGCCTTCGCTTTTACTATCATTGTGTCTTTAGCCGCTTGCATTATAAGGCATGATGGCAATACAGCTTTAATTTTCTGGGTCAGCCCGTCACCCGTGTGGTACAAAATAAATGGCCGACTGCTGCGGTAAAATTACAGTCCTGACTGGGCGAACTGTTCACTTTAAATCGTCCGATTGTTCAATGACCAAATGAATTCTGCAACCAACATCAACACCTCCAATTAAAGCTAAGAAGATTGTGGACGGTAAGCTAGGTTGTGAGTATCACAGCACAAAATAATAATGCTATGGATCAGACACAAAACGTCTCGCTAGACCCTTTTGCACCTAAAGAGGTAAAGATAAGAGGGCATCTAATAACACGTGTAGAGCGGCGATGCTCGTGTAAATCCTAACAGAGACGGGGTGTCATCTCCGGGCGGGCACACTCAACCCACTACACAAATGGAAAATGTGATAAAATCCAAGTGAAAAAGGATAAAGGACCAACAAAAGTCGCCACACTGTGAAGAAGCAAGATGATCGTGCTATTGGAGCCTGAGGATGCACACAGCAGTGATGAGATATGTCCAAATTTTTTTAAAAGATGAGGCGGGCGGGCATTTTCATTGAAAGTTACAATTAATTGGAACTATGGTATTCCACATTCTTACTGTAGCAATTGTGTTTCAGTCGATGTTAAATGAAGAACGGAACCTTCCTCTACTGGCATTTGGTGAATAATACCTTGGAGTTCTTGGCCACTCACCACCGGGGCTCGTGTTACATATTCTGTTTGGTACTGGTCGAATTGTATCTATCCCATTTGCTATTGATACTTCCCAAAGCCGCTCCACATGCCCCCAACTAAAGCTGCTTGGAAAGATTCCAAGGACATTTTTTTTTGTTTTAAACCCAAAAATGAAAGAACTATCGCCAACCTAAAGTTCTTGTGTTCAAATCTAGCACTATTACTACCAGGAAACTCATTAAAACGTTTGCATTTATGGCCCCTCTCGTGCCCTTTTTCTAGTGCAGCAGCTTCACTGGTCGCGAGAAACATCGGCAGGGTATCGGTCAAAGGTCGATTCCCCGGGTCTTGTCAAATCCACTGTCGAAAAGGTTTCGGGTTTCTAAACAAGATTACCAGCAAAAATAATCCTTTTTAGATGCACGCTATAATAATTATGGTAGGATTGATTTAATTGCAATATCGATTTGTTGGCACTGTAGTAACTGTTCAAACACCGAGCTGAATGGGAAAATTGGGAAATGAATGAACACTCAGGGTTTGCAAAAATTTTATAGGAGAACATTCGTATTCCAAATTCGGCTGCTTCGACGACTAAAGTGGGTCTTCACACCTTTTTTCATGTTTTCCATTTATTTTTTTTCCTTGTAAATCAATCATTGCGTTTATGAGTACTACCTTGTACCGGTGAGTGCTATATTAAAGCCTGTTAACAGGATAGTCGTAAGTCTGTGTATTAAAGACACTATCAGTTATTTGCTAAATCAGCAAATCGAAAAAATCATCAAACTTTTTATTTTTTTTACTTATGGCCTTACAATAACTAGTACCCTAATATTTCCTGCAAATGATAAGACCAGAAGCAAACCTTAATAGGACAGAATCGGAGATTTTTTGGTTTTTTTTTCTGCGGTCATTACTGTCCAACGGAACTTATTACAGCACGTAAGTGAATGGAGGATCGTATCTTGGAACACTGCCGTTTTTTTCTTCCTTTCGACGTTCAATTCTACAGCTGGAAAAGGTTATCTTATGAGAATTCTACAGACTTATCCTTCACTTTTGAAGCTCTTCCTGCAAATGCAAATATTTTTCAAATCATGATAGTGTCTTTAATTCTAAATTAAACCTGTTGATGCCATCCTGGCAATAGTCTAGCTTATTACAATTAATTTTAAATAAATATTTAAGGTATGAAAGGGATGAATATAGAAAAATTCCCCAATCTCAGAAAGCCAGTAGTGAAAAAATCTTTAAATACCCCATCCTTTCTTGAGTATTGTCCTTCAAACCTTGGCATTATCGTTGTTATTAGTCACCTCGCGATATCCCAGACTGCGAGCTACGTTACGTGGTGCGCCATGACGTACGAACGGCACAACTTTATGGCAGCTACTAGACACCATCGCCATTAGTAGCAAAAGCCCCCAACGTACGGTTGTCCGTACACCGCAAGTGCTTTCATAATCGCCCCGTGTTTTTGCCTTCGCGCCCGCCCCCACTTGCCTACTGCGTCACCGCCTCATATCACCAAATTTGGTTTGGTGTGTCACAAGTTTTATTGTGACGGACTATTTAACCAGCTTCGTGATTTTTTTCCGCTCATCACTTCGTAGCTGACATAGCTGAAAGGGATGGTATTGACCCTATTTTTAGGATGTAAAACATAATCGACCCCAACTAAACCATAAACCTTATTCCACATACATTATTTCACACAACATCATGGCTTTTTCCCTTCCTCTCTTTCCTTCTTTCCCTTCCCCCCTTTCCTTCTCCTTTTTCCCGATACACCTAACCCTGGTATTCTTTTTTCCCCACCCCAGTTGACACACGTTTGGTGTACCATTGACCTCTTAATACCCCCTTCCCCACCTGCGTCTAACATGAACCATACTCTTCCAGTATTTCAGGATTGTTGATTTCCTTACACTCTCTGTCTGATCTTATACACACACATCTATTACTGACACATAATTTGGTTTTCATCCCTTGCCCCCTTCCTGTTACCCCATCACTCATTACCCACTGGCCCCAGATTAAGTTCTCACCTCGTCCGAGCACACACACCCCCGTTAAGTTCATTTCTGACCTTTTGCCGGTCATCATTCGTTCTGCTGAGCATAACCTTTGTGTTTTTTTCACTGTTCACTTTCTTTTAACAGTTGGCACAGTTCGCTATCCTCGTCTCCCTAATTTTCGCGACACCCTTATTAGCGTTTAAAGGTCTATGCCGCTTGCATCATGCGATTGGTATCAAACAATAAGCCAAATGCCAAATTTAAACACTGTCATCTGACATCTTGTCAACGATTTTCAAATTACGTCAAAAGGATCTTACAATACTACAGAACAAGAATCCACACGTTGTGTTGTGACCAACAAGACGAAAGCGTGTTCGACCTTTGACCCGCCAAACTCCGAAAATGGCAAACCACTCCACTTATGACAGTTTTTTAGGGAGGAAATAATTCTGACATTGAAAAATTCATCCAATTAGTACTTTTTTTTCGACGTTTGTGATGAAAACAATGTGTTGATTCTTGTTCGGTAGTATTGTAAGACGTTACCGAGTCCTGTTTGGGTTAAGTTTTGGGAAAATTCTTGACGATTTTGGTCAGAGAATCTTTAAA
>JAMKCH010014161.1:0-40380 GCA_023653785.1 Ophioderma brevispina
TATATCTCGAAATGTGATTTGGTCGCTTGGCCTGTTTGGAAGATTAGTGACGATATCTATATATACCTTTCCTTTTTATCTTCTAATCCACTAAGCTAAGCAACCCGATTTCTCTTTCATAACATTATGTGTAAAGCGCTGGTCATACAATAACTGCTCATCTCATAATAAACCAAGCAAGGCGACTGATTGCTTTTTGTAAACATAAATAAAAAAAACAAAACAAATTAAACTACTTTATTTTCCGTATGGTATCTTGCAAGTATCCTTTTCCCTTGACTAAGTGCAAAGTAACAAATCATCCCCTTCGAAACTACAATATGTTCTGTCTCTCAAAGCAATACCTCCTGGAAAAAATCAAACAGAAACAAATATAAACATACAAACAAAGGGTTCAGTGGCATAAGCAATGGTGTATTACAGTGTTTGCTTTTTCCCTTATAACAGAAGTTTATGTCAGAAGTTTAAAGGCGATTGCATACGATATAGGCTGGGAATGACCTGGAAAAAATTGCAATTGAATTTTTTTTACTCACAAAATGCTGTTCTATAAGGTCCCCAAAATATAGTAAGATTCCGAAGAATTTTATCAGCGGAAAGATACTTAATTTACATATAAAAAAAGAAACAATTAAAAAAAAATATTACATTCATTTTGTTGTATTGCTAGATCTAATGGCTGTTTCAAGTCCCCCATAAATAAATATTTTTACATTTAATAAGTATATTATGCTTCATACGTTATAAAAGAAATACATAACCTGATTAGCGGAAGTATTACTAATTTGTCATAAATTCACAATTTGGCCGCCAGATTTCATGAGTTTCATGATTTGATTCTCTGTTTCTTCTTCTCCTATATTGCTCTGCTGTACATAAATTGTTAAAATTTTATATTTAAAAATGTAAATTTAATATTACATGTATTCCTTACTTGTATAAACCCAAATGGCTGTCAATTGTACAGTTTTTCATAGTAGATTTCACCCATCGTGTCACCTCTAGTACTTTCTGAAGGAATTTGGCATTGAATTAGGGGATTTGTAGTGGATGGAAATTAAAATTGAAACAAGTGAAGCGGGTCACTATTTTGACCTCCTCCTCCCAACTAATCGAATGCTGTCCAAAAACTTTTCCTCCTGTTGCACAATGGGTTGAATCTATATAGACTTGATTGATCAAACTTTGTGAACAAAAATTTGTGAACAGTGGCACACAACTTTGAATCGACTTTAAATTCATATTCCATGTATTATATTTCTACTGTTCTCTCTGTAACTGTAGATCCGTATGGCTGAAAAGTAGGCATTGCAACATTACCATAATTGAATAAAAAAATATTGTTCTGATGGAGAATGACTATTCTGACGACTATTCTAATTCTAACACCGTCCATTGGTTTGTTTGATAGTAGGCTGTACCTACTTCTAGTCAAGCTCTCATTGGGCGTTTACCTTCTCAAGACTGTCAGCAATCACCCGGGAAATTCCATCTCGCTTTTTCCATAAAGATCCTCCCTAGTTCTCCAGATCAGACCCACTGCTCTTCATGGTTATCAAAGTGACATCAAGATCACGATCTCCATCAGCCTCTAAAAAAAAGACCGAACTTCAGAAACCAATGGCCCAAGTGCAAGTTAACACAACTCATTAGTGAACTGCAATCCAAGCTGCCGCCCCCCGACTTCTTTAGTCTTGTAACATCAACAAATGCAAATCTGACTTCAACTTATGCTGTTTCAACCAACAGCTAAACATTCCAGGTTCAAGAGGGCGAATCCCTACACCCACAGTTGAAACAAGGAAGTAACGAGTTGTATAGAGAAAAGGGCAACTAGTTACCCCCCGGATTTGGGGCTTTGCCCAAGAGACATACTAGATTGGAGGGAATACTAATATCAACTTCACCCATACAAGCAACAAGGCCTGGAACACCGTCAACCAGCTCACCGGTCGTAGCTGTCGCAGTTAGCATATCCTGTCGCTGCAACTTGCATCGCCTCAGTACTTGTCAACATGGAAAGTGACAATCCAAACTGGTCCGTATGATGCAATGTTCAAACTGGACGTGTATTCTCAGAGTTGTAAGGTTCGAACCCCCCTGTGCATTGCTCCACATTAAATGTGCAACGAGAGACTGCTGAAATATCAGGTACCTTAAAAATCAAAAGTACTGATTTTTGGCCTGATATAAGGCTTTTTCCATCAAAAAATCCCCCATCTGAGGATTAACTAGAAAAAGTTCTTTGGTACCAAAATTTGAATTCCTAATTTTGTATAGGAGCGAATATGAAATTCAGCCTAATGTTTTATATTGAAATATAAGGCCAATCAGAATCACACATCAACCTTTTTCCTCTCTTTAAGGCATGCACAATATTGGTGCCTCAAATATCTCTCGTGGACCTTTAATAGAAGGCCCTAGAGTCAATCAACCAAATGGATTGAGGTTTAAGACGTAAAATGTTTTCTTAAATGTAATGGTAAATACGGGCCAGCTTGGCACGATGTATATTATATATATATTAGCTAATAATGCAGAGTTTCCAAGGGAACAAAGTTCTCAAGAATGTACAGCTCCTGGCAATGACAACATCCATACAAAATTGAAGAATATAGCACCTGAAGCTGTGGCGATGGCTCCAACTCTTCCTTTCTACTTGTATGGGATCATCAGCAATTCGCTCTAGATGGAAGACTTCCTAGGCTCATTACAACTTGAAGACCAGAAACCAGCAACGATCCACAGAGTTACAGCCCCATCTCGCTGCTATCTCACATGTATAAGCTATACCCCTCACCCAAATTGGCTGTCGAAGAGGTATTCAACACTGCTCAGATAGCAAGATATGTCAATGAAATCGAGACACCTTTTCCAGAAGAAGCAGAAGTTTTGAGCAGTCTTTATCGATCTAACTGCTGCCTATGTTACAGTCTGGAATCGAGGTCTCTATCTTAAGCTCTCAAATCCTTCCCTGATGTCAAGCCTGTCAAGGTCATCACATTGCCTCATCTCGATCTTTTGGTTCTGGGGTGTGCGGACACCAAATGGGCAATGCATTAGTAAAGCCGCGGCCATGTTAGGGCATCAGTATCATGGATACACGTGGCCCCGATCCGCTTTACCCAGTGGAATAAATCCTGACACCACCACACGCCATTACTAATGGCTTGTGGACACGCTAAGAAGACGTAGAAAGCCCAAACTTCGGAATGGTGTCCCCCAAGTTTCTGTCCTGGTACTTCCGTCTCTTCAAAATTTATGTCTATGAATGCCGAAGGGAGTTTCTTCATTCGCAGTACGCCCTACGCAACGATATGGTATCTTGTAAACATGTTGCGATGACCATATCACTCATCACTGTAGTTAATTCTTCCAACCATGGCACTATTTTCTAGCTTGCAAACCACTGCGCTAAAAGAGAATTAGCATCACTTTAGATGGAGACAAACTGTCACACAATCCAACACCAAAGTACCTTGGCGTTATAATGGACCGAATCCTTTTACACTTCACACGCATCAACTGTTGCCTTGGCATACCCAACTGCTGACTACATCGCACCATTATGGAGTCACAGTGTACATTCAACACAAGATCGTGTCCTTCTGAATGTGTAATGAGCCTTATTGTCAGCGTTTGCCTTCTTGGAAGCCTGTAGAATACTTCGCAATTCTGTCCTACATAAACTCCTGCAAACTTAGGAGGAACCTTCAGACGATCAGATGATCTCAGTCGTAAACCTGGATTCTAGATGAAAGCTCGATGTATGGGCCGAGAATCCTAATTTTTCGATTGGAAAAAGTTGCATTTTTCTCTTTGCCGTGAATCTTTTTTTTTTTTATTAGTATTTACAGAAAACCTTTTATTTTTCATGGAAACTATGGTATATATCAAGAAAACAGGTTTTTCAATCTAAAAAATCAAGGCTTTTTCATTCAAAAACCCTGGTTTAATTGATTTATAACCTGTTTTTTTTTTTCAAATGATATACCAAGTTTCCAGTGGAATCAAACTTTTCAATCGAGAATCCAAATTTTTGATTTAAAAACCTGGGTTTCCCTACAAAATGATTTTATCCATTTGTTTTAACCATTTTTGCATGATCAATGTGCTTGGATAGTGATATGTGGAGAACAACTTTGCCAGAAAACATTTTCAACATAGGCATGTTATTTATTACAAATTTTATCATGACGGTAAAAAATATTCAATTATAGATGCAAGTAATGCATATCCGATGATAATATGTGTGTGTGTGGGGGGTGGGGGTGTTATGGGGTGGGGTGTGGTATTGTATGGGTATTTGGGGTATGGGTGTGTGGTTGTAAGATGGAGGTGGGGGATTGCTGTATAAATTAAATAATCAGTGATAGTTGAAGCGTAAAGCAAATCTAATGTGTTTTAGGTCATAGTGGTGGGTTTGGTGTGTAATTCCCTATGATTTTTCATGCTAAAATTGATCCTGTTGCTGTTTGGGTTTCAATAGGACGCAAACTGTCAGAAAATGAAAGGGTGCAAATTTTCCTACTGATGGTCGCCCGTTCTTGAGGGGGCAAATTTAGTACAAGTGAAAAATTTTAAAATCGAGACAGCCTTCCAGAAGAAGCAGAAGTTTAGAGCAGTCTTTATCGATCTAACTGCTGCCTATTATATGATACAGTCTGGCATCGAGGTCTCTATCTTAAGCTTCTCAAAATCTTCCCTGATGTTAAGCTTGTCAAGTTCATAACATTGCTCATCTCGGATCTTTTGTCCTGGGGTGTGCGGACACCAAATGGGCAATGCAGTAGAAAGCCCGGGCCATGTTAGGAGCATCAGTATCATGGATACACGTGGCCCCGGATCAGCTCACCCGGTGGAATAAATCCTGACACCACCACAAGCCATTACTAATGGCTTGTGGACACGCTAAGAAGACGTAGAAAGCCCAAACTTCGGAATGGTGTCCCACAAGGTTCTGTCCTGGTACTCAGTCTCTTCAAAATTTATGTCTATGAATGCCGAAGGGAGTTTCTTCGCAGTACTCCTACGCAGACGATATGGTACTTGGAAACAGTGTTGCAGAATGACCATATCACTCATCACTGTAAGTTAATTCTTCCACCAATGACACTATTTTCCAGCTTGCAAACCACTGCGCTAAAAGAAAAATTAACATCACTTTAGATGGAGAAAAACTCTCACACAATCCAACACCAAAGTACCTTGGCGTTATAATGGACCGAATCCTTTGACACTTCACACGCATCAACTGTTGCCTTGGCATACTCAACTGCTGAATACATCGCACCAGTATGGAGTCACAGTGTACATTCACACAAGATCGATGTCATTCTGAATGATGTAATGAGACTTATTAGCGGTTGCCTTCTTGGCAATGCCTGTAGAATATCTTCCAATTCTGTCTAGCATAACTCCTGCAAACCTTAGGAGGAACCTTCAGACAATCAAGATGATTCTCAGTCGATAAACCTGGATTCTAGATGAATGCTCGATGTATGGCGGAGAATCCTAATTTTTCGATTGGAAAAAGTTGCATTTTTCTCTTGACGTGAATCCTTTTTTTTTTATTATTAAAAACCTATTATTTTTCAATGGAAACTAGGTATATCAAAGAAAATACAGGTTTTCAATCAAAATTCAAGGCTTTTCAGTTAAAAACCCTGGCTTATTGATTGATAACCTGTTTTTTTTTTCAAATGATATACCAAGTTTTCAGTGAGAATCAAACGTGTTCAATCGAGAATCCAAATTTTTGATTGAAAAACCTGGATTCTCTACAAAATGATTTTTTTCCTATTTTTTTAAACATTTTTGCATGACATGTGCTTTGATAGTGATGTTGGAGAACAACTTTGGCCAGGAAAACATTTTCACATAGGCCATGTTATTTATTGACAAATTTTATCATGACGGTAATAAGTATATTCAATTATAGATGGCAGTATGCATATCCGATGATAATATGTGTGTGTGTGGGGGGTGGGTGGGGGTGTGGGATGTGTATGGGGTATGTGGGGTATGGGTGTGTGGGTGTAAGATGGAGGTGGGGAATGCTGTAGAAATTAAATAATCAGTGATAGTGATAGCAAATCTAATGTGTTTTAGGTCAAGTGCAATAATAGATGTGATTCATTTCATGTGATTCATTCAAGTTTGACATTTTGCTCCAAATTTAAGAATTGGCAGCCATTTTGGATTTATGCAAATTAGGTATAATTCTTACCAAGCATATATGACGCCTCTTTAAGACAAATAAAATATATATCACACAGTGTAAAAAACTTAGAATTGGTGGCCATTTTGGATTTATGCAAATTAAATACACTTCCGCCAAGCATGAATAGTGTCTGTATAAGACATATAATATAAGATATTCATAAATATAACAAATGTAGCCATTTTAGGTGCCAAAATATTATTTTAGATAAGTAATACAACAAAATCCTTGTAAAAATCCTAGGATTGGCAGCCATTTTGGATTTATGCAAATTAGTCATATTTCCACCACTTGGATTTTTCTGGACTTTTAGTATGGCATTCTGGGGACTATATAGAAATGCATTGTGGTGAGAGAAATTCTATTGCAATTTTTCCAGCTTCACCTAGAATTTAAGTTATTTTTCTCAGCCTAATATAAGTTAAGTGTAGATGTTGAGAGAGAGAGAGAGAAAGAGAGAGGGCGAGAGAGAGAGAGGAGAGAGAGAGGGGAGAGATTGAGAGCGAGATAACATGCAAAGATGGGCGAGAGATAAAATTCTTTATTGTTTGTATCATATTAAATCTTGCAAAAATAGTCACAAATATTAGATATTACTAGCCGTCAGATAATGTATCCTAAGTCAGAAAGAGAAGCAATGAATATTTTTTTTTCTTATTTCAAAGTTGATACATTACAAGTAACACATGCACTGCATTTGAAAGATATTTTAGTACTGATCGGTATTTGGCATCTACCATGGTAGGGTTTGCTTATGTTGTATACTATCAGTGTATGAATCTTTAAAGATTAAAGTTCACGGGGATTTTGATATTAACACCAAGGATGCAATTTATATGTTTTTATGTGGTTTTTTTTGTTTTTTTTTTCATTTTTTCAGTTTGCCAAAATGTTATTTTAAATTAAACAGACAAGAAGACATTTACAGAAAAGAGCACTCCATTTTTATTTTTCCGAATATTTAGAATGTTTATCAATATATTAAATCATACCTGAAATGAAAAAAAAAACCTATTAGTGCTACAGCATCAGGTAAAAAAGGGCCTTAGATTTCTACCAACCAGGGCTGGAATAATAACATTTGAAATCATAGCTAAATCGATCATTGGGTTGCGTAGTTCATGAAAATACGTGATGACAAAAAAAAGTGATGGCAATTTGCATAAACCAACATTTTCCAAAATGGCCGTCATTTTAAAGATAATAGCACGACTATGGTGACTTAGTGTTGGAATGCATGTTGTCTGGGTCAAGAGGTTCAGCGATTCAAGCGAGTTGACGCAGCGTATCTTCCCTCGCCTTTCACCAATGAGGTCTCGGGTTTGATTCCCGGCAGGGGCTCGTTCTCGGTGGCTTTATGTGAATTTGGTTTCTCGATCCATACTCGTTCCCGCAGGTTTTCTCCGGGTACTCCGGTTTCCTCCTGCTTCTAAAATCGAGCTTCTTGGCATAAATCTGTTCTGGTATTATGGTTTCTCTGATGTGCTGAGCGCCTTTCATGGCTGCCGC
Source organism: Ophioderma brevispina (assembly GCA_023653785.1). NCBI lineage: Eukaryota > Metazoa > Echinodermata > Ophiuroidea > Amphilepidida > Ophiodermatidae > Ophioderma > Ophioderma brevispina. Next base: position 7,733 of record JAMKCH010014161.1, read on the forward strand.
ACGTTTACGTGGATATGTCGCGCGTTAAAAATACTTATTATTATTTATTATTATTATACACGACTATTTTTCAAGATGGCCGACATCTCGTCAAAGAAAAACATATATTTCTTATTATTAACCTAAGAATATGATTTTGGTGTCAAAATGATTGTTTTCTGGATCGAGGAGTTCAATAAAACTATTCTCAAAACTGTAGGATAAAGTAATGTTCATTTGCATTTGTCATTTTTTTCCATAATAGCCCAAAGTTTTAAGTACAAGTATCCAAGCGTGTTAACTTACTTCATTGTCAGGCTTAATGTGGCAAAGTTATAAAATATATTAACCCAGATTATTGATAATTAATACAACACAGAATCCTCAGGAACTCCTCCTTAGAACCTCTTAACTGCGCTTTATGGCCCAATGAACGAAAACCCCAAAACATTGACTACCAATAGGTGTGCACGTGACCATGGCCATTTAATTGTTCGAAATTTGGGGGCATTTTACTCTTGACATATCTGAAACAAATAATACAGGGTGAGTAAAAAAAATGACCTGGGTTGTGTCCGCCATTTTGATTTGTTTAAATAAAATATATCTATCATATGTGGTATCATCGAAAAGCATATTTCATTATCTTTAATTTACTGCAAAGGTAATTCCAATCAGTTAAGTATAGGCCGAGCTACAGTCTTTTGAATCAAGTAGTCTGCTTTTCCCGTTATCCACGGATTCCCATTTGAATGCACGGTACCCAACTAAGCAAATGACTCCCCAAAACAATGATAATGGTATGTCTATGTTTATGGAAAATAAAGTGGTATCTTAATGGTGCAAAAGCCAGTGATAATGGTAAGATTCATTTGAAACACTTTTTTTTTCAAGATGTTGTTTATTTTGGTCGACAATACTTAAACCTCATGAGGTTGTCACTGATTCTGTTCCTTCATATGGTATGATTCATTCAAATCCTCCAGAACCTGATAAGTTATTTTATTTTTCAAATGTTATGAGTGATGAGGACATAGAAACGGTAAGAGGGCATCCATGGTAAATTGTGACTGAATTTTGTGGGGTTAAATATCGTCTCATTTATCCTGCAATAAATGGTCCGATTTTCTTCTGGACACTAATTTCCTTCCCTGATCGCCGTTCATTTTAATGTGAATCCGTGGACAGAGCAGGAAACCGACTCAACAAACGCACTGCAGATAAAATATATATTTAATAAGTCGATATTTTGAGATATAATGCCTCCACCACTGGCGAGTGCCAAATTGTGTAAAACGTTTTTCTATGGAGAGTGAACAACGCACTACGATAAAATATATATTTAATAAGTCGATATTTTGAGATATAATGCTTACACCACTGGCGAGTGCCAAATTGTGTAAAACGTTTTTATGCGAGGCTTACCGTCGTCATCATCAATCCAAACTGTTGCTGTGCTGATTTTTTCATTGTCTGAAACAAGTGCCAATTCAAACGACTCCTGGTTTTCTACTATGGAGTCTTCTTTGGTGGTAATAGTGATCGGGTCCGACTTATCGTCTCCTAAAACGTAATAGCAAATACAACGCATGAATTCCGATGAAAGGTTTACATAGTGAGTGTATGTATTTATTTCACTTATTAAAGGCACTATCAGTGATTTTCCAAATCAGAAAAACTAAAAAATCATCAAAAATCAGATTTTGCATTTTTGGAACAAGTATAGGTATCCTAACATGCCCTGCAAGTGATAAATCAGGAAGTAGCCTAATAAGGACAAGGTTGGATATTTTAGTCATTACTGTCCGTACAGACAATTACTACAACGTGTAATTGAACGGGGATTCATATCTCTGAACATTGCTGTTTTCTTCCTTTTTTGTCAACTTTTTAGTCGGAAAATATACCTAATGGGAGTCCTACAGACTTATCCTTCACTTTTAAGCTATTCCTACAAATGTTTTTTTTTTTTTTATCTTTCGGGAAAATCATCTTTAACTCAATTAACTTAACGTTGTTTAAGAACGAATGTGCTGCAGTTGCATTCTTCATATTCGTCTGTGGTCAAGCATAGAAACATGCCATACTACTTTCAAAAGTATGTTTCATTTACTTTAAGTATATTAATAAGATATCAACTTCATTTATAGAACATGTGACATTTGTTTGCACTTTTCATGTCAAGTAGCGCTTGGTCTTATTGAATTGTGTATGGCACGCTCCACGTATCAAATCATGGCGAGTTTTCCCGCGCATGTCGAGTTTCACGCGCTGTGTATCGAGTTTTCCTCGCCATATGTCGAGTGTGCAGCGTTATATCTTGAGTTTACAGCGCTATCTGTCCAGTTTGCCCTCTATACATCGAGTTTTGCTCTATATATGGTGAGTTTGACATAAATCATGCCGAGTTTGAAAATCATGTCGAGTTTGCTCATGTTGAGAAAAAAATCATGTCCAGTTTGCACATGTTGAAAAAAAATCATGTCCAGTTTTTTAAAACTCGGCATGATTTATTCTGGACATGATTTATTCTGGACATGATTTATGAATCTCGGCACATATAGTTCAAACTGGATAGGCAGCGCTGTAAACTCCACATATAGCGGGGTAAACTTGAAATACAGCGCATGAAACTCGACATGCGAGGGAAAACTCGCCATGATTTGATACGTGGAGCGTGCCATAATTGTGCAATCCTCATTTACCAAAATTTGAAAATCCCGGGCCTTGAAGTTTTCCCCCTACTGTTTCCTGCCAGGACAATTAACTGCCAGTGTGATATTACGCATTGTATCGTATTTACTACAATCTTGTTCAAAATTGTTGGAACACTTTGTGCAGATTTGGTTCTCGCCCCTTCATTTCAATGTTGCATGAGCATGACACACTTGAGCAATCTCGCAATATATTATTTTCAACACTGAATGGGAGGGGACGGGGAGGGGAAAGAAATTTATAGTTACAATGCGTTTCAAGCCTATTATCTCTTTCATAGCTGCCAATATTAACACGTGTTTCAAAGAACTTATTAACAAGATTGTAGAATCACTGCGAGAAAAACTTTTCCCAAGGCAAACTGTGCCCAATGTTGAGTCTTATATAAACTCAGCATAATTGCTGGCCCGCGTTTTACTAGCATATTGGCCAAAGAAGGCCAATGACTGCAGTGGCGTAGCCAGGGGGGGGTCAGCTGCCACCATGTGGGGAATCTTGCCCCCCCCTTCCCCTCCCTGAAAAATTAGTGATTTACATAGGCCATATACTATACTACAAATTTTCAGGTTCCTGGCCCGATCGCTAATAGCCTCGTCCCAGAACCTCAATTTTACACGGAAGTGGTCAAATTTGGTATCAGAAGAAAGCTACTATTTTTTCTCATTTAGCCTACCCTGTGAAATCTTAGGGCTAATGATGTTTGGTTTGGGAGTTAGCGAGCGAAAGTGTACTTCCATTTTGGTCGACCAATATAGTTTTACACAGTACTCTATGGCTCACAAAATCGCGTTTCTAGCTTTCACATCAAAACGGTTTGAAATAATCTGCGCGCACTTACAGAGTGGGGCTTTTAGTGACGTCCAATTCGTATCAAGAGAAAACTTTATATACTTAATCGGGCATCCCCCTTTACATATGCTTGTCCCCCCTGAAGATATATGTGCCCCCCCTGAAAAAAGCTGGCTACGCCACTGAATGACTAGCTATTCCTGATGGATGAGGATCACAGCAAATATTGTTCCCTCCAGAAATCATCGAGACAGCTAAGAGACCACGGCTGTTTGATCCTATTGAGTAACATCATTTTTATACCCAATTCAAAACTGAGGGCAAATTTCAAATAATAATAATAATAATAATAAGACTTATAATAGCGCCTTCCATTGCACAAGGCGCTGAGACAAAGAGAAAAGCAGGAATCAAGGAAAAAGATGAGATTTGAGATTGGTTTTTTAAACCTGTTCAAGATGACAAAGTGTACGGACACTATTCGCAGGTCATTCCAAAGGTGAGGCCTGCCACACAGAAAAGGCACGATCGCCAGCTTGTTTTTTGGAACGAGGGACCTCAAATTTAATGGCCAAATCCGACCGGAGACTGTATCTAGTCTTTGTTGACCATATGGATATAAAACTGACGTCATCCACTACTAAAATATCGATCGATTGGATGATCCGCCGTGTGTAACTTAAGCAATTAATTCATTATAGGGATGCGCCGATAGTTTGAGTGAATCGCGATATTTTAGCGATATTTCGATATATGTGGTGAATACTGAATTATTTTGTGTTCCTACTTAGGAAAGAATATTTATATTACATGTAATCTTTACCTCTTTGTATACGATAACTGTATGTACAACAACGGTGTCCGAATAGACACTTGGCGCCAAAATGTATGTGAATTTAGTGTGATTTAGTTAAAATAGGCGGTCATGTTGTAAATTGAGTCTAAGCATGCTAAGTGGCTATACTTTTACTACTATATGCTTGAATTAGCCTTGAGTTGTCCCGTATTATTCAGTGAGATAGTGGGAATGAACTGCAGTAAGTTAAACACCACGACATGTCGTCTGCATACACTTTGGGCGCCAAAATGGGAGAATTTAGTCTAAATGATAGAAATGAGATAAAATAGCTTGAAATGCTACACAGTTTAGTCAAATTTTGCTATATTTTCACTAATACATGCCTATTATAAGCTATGAGTGGTATCGCAGTAATCGGTCGAACAAACGGACATCAATTTAATGACAAAAATGTTATCTGCTTAGATTTTTGGCGCCAAAATATGTGATTTTAGGCTAAATGAACTAAAATAGCAAAATTTGGCTAATATTTTCACTAATATAGGCCTATAGCTCCTGATTTTAAATTTTCACTACTACGGTTATATCCCTAAATTAGCCTTGACCGATATTCGGATTTTATCTTTTGGTCTGGCCCCGTGTTTGTGTTTGAAATGCTAGCCGTGCTTTGAATTGGCTATCCAGCCCTTGCCTACGGTTCAACCGGCATGGTGTACGATAACCCGAACCTGACTAGGACAGGTTTCGTGCCGATCCGGGGAACTCCCGGTTCCGTCGATGGTACTGCTTCAACGCAGGCAACAGAAACCCAGGTTTTGCTCAATTTGGATAAAAAAAATAAAAAAAATAATGTGTTAATATTTGAAGTAGAAATGAGAAGCTCTTGTTTCGGTTTTTATATAAAGGGCATTTTGTTGTATTTTCGTCATGTAAAACAAGTACTACTTCGTGTGCGCTCGCTTAGCTGAGTAATGGCGGCTGTGAAAAAGATATCAACCGGATGTTCAAAGGCGGCATTTCTTTGATCAAAAAACTATAACTAACAATCAGCGTCCTTAATTTGCTGAAAAATCAGCGAATTTCAACAATGAGTGGGGGTGATTTTGCGAATAATAAAACCACCTTTCAAACAGCCGTGAGACCAGATATCACAATCTTTCTACCAAACAAAGACAATGATTATCATAGAGCTGACGGTCGCTATGACGGAGGAAACCTATCCAATGCATATATGCAGAAGAAGGCCAATACCCAAGATCTTGTGGCTACTGTGAAAACAGAGGATGCCGATATACTCTTTCGCAATACATAGGAGCAGAGGTTTGCAATACAACTCAGTCAACCAAAATAATGTCTAGCATCCTTGGGTATCCACAGATAAGAGAAATGCCTATACGATACAGCATCCAAAATTGGCACTCAGAGCGATCTATATCATTGGCTCAGCAGAAGCTCAATGCCTTCAGACAGGTTTGACTATAAACAGCTCCAGCCATATTCTCTAGGGATGGAATTTGAGCGCTAAACAAACCGGTATGAAAGTAATCATAAGTCCGGTAGGTATCATAGTTTCAGGGCTCATAGACGACAACGAAAAAAGCGTGAAACTAATGGTGCGTGAAAAGTTACGAATCCATTGCCCTTTTTGGTTCCCGACGTGGAGCCCGAGTACTATATCTCTCCTGCGTCCATCGGGTTTACAATAAAACCAGCCAAAGTCTGGGTCCAAAGCTCATAACTCATAACACACTAAGTTAATAAGGTGATTTTTTTTTCTCTACTAAGGTCACCTTCACAGAGGAGATATATAGGAGTGCGATCTTAACACTTAGGTGCCAAGGGGGGGTGTTCCATAGTAACCCATAGTACTCCAATTGTCTGATTTATGAATCCTTCTTCTCCTGAATACAAAAAAATTAATCCGCCCCCCACGGCTTCATTAGACTGATTAGGTTGGGTCCCTGGACGCCCCCCCACCCTTGGCACTAACGGAATTGAAAAACAAAATATTTTACTATAAAAAATTAGTAATTAATCTTGGGATTTATTTGCTTTGATAATACCTTAGGAGGTATTAATTAATAATTACTAATACTTAATCAAAACCTTGTCTCTATGCTGATAGCCTCATTTAAATTTTAAGTTTGTCATGCCGTGCTCTTAACTGTGGTCAGTCGATGTGGAAATAAGGTGATTTTGAAAGTTTCTTAGAAAATACAAGATGGTAAATTGGTCTCTAATTTTGCAATGATATTTTATTGGTTTTTCTAGATTATATATAATGAATTATTTTGGTTGCAAAACCTTATATTGGAGTTGCGAGGATTGGAAAATGTGTACCCCTCCTTTGTGAAGAGTGACAATTACATTGGCCATAGGTCATAGGTCCAGGGTGGAATTTCATTTTATTGTGGGTATGTGGTTCTTAACGGTGACCCCCATTATTTTGTGTTAGTGTCATGTCAAACTCCCACGGGAAAGTGGTATCTGGGTTGGGTCCTAGAGAACCCCCAACCCCCTTTGGTCACTACGTAAGTTTTTTTTGCTTGGGGCACTTAGTGTTAAAACGGATAAAAAGTAGGCTCCGAAGGTGACAGCGCTGGTGTTCTACCAATGAACTATTCCTCAAATAACACTTATGCTTTGTGTTAAAACTCTGTCTTTAAGAAGTCCAATGTTTTTATGGTCACTCTTTATAAAGTTGGAAATTAATTAATTTCGTTTTAAATACCGATTTCCTTTAGCAGTAAAGACTCACCATTGCGGAATGTAATCACAACAGGCACCATCGTTCGTTCTTCCTGTGTAATCATTAGGAGACTGGGGCCAACAATGTCACTGGTTTGCAAATCTTGGTTAAGATAATAAAACTTTGGTTACTATTGGTTTCTAAAACACATAGACACACCGCGGGGGGAAGAATCATAGATGATTTTCTAACAATTTCTTTTCCCGTTAATGTTCTTTAGAAACCAGAGAAGGGCGGTACATTTAGTGAATGAATGGCGATAAGCACTAATATCGATTACATTTAAAGATACGTCTCAGATGTTCAGGTAGTAAAAGGGGTAGTTCACCTCTCTCCGTTTTTTACCCATTTTCACCCAAAGATCCCACTTTTAATTCTTTGACCTAAAAATTATGTTTTGACGCACGGCCTGTCACCGATATACCACCTTTTCAAATGTTCTGTAGGTACTCGTTTGTCAAGTCATATATGAATGTCTCCTCCATTTAGAAAACAGCAGTGACAATAATGTCCTCGTGTTATGGACAAGACTACTGAATAAAATTTCATTTGGAGAGAGGAGGTTCATATTTGAGCATTACACTTATCACTGTAACGGCTAACTGAAATCATGTAAACGTTTACTGCGGCCGTTAGAAAAAAAAATCTATCTTGACAAACTGTAAATAGAGATACATGATACTACTTCACACAATTTGAGCTGTGAGGGCATGACTTTTTTTTTCTTGCATACATATTTTGGTAGTTGGATTGTTTACCACAACTAGCCAATAAAGGTTGCTGATAATTGACTTCGCGAAACGATACATCTTCCATGGAAGTTTCGAAGCAATTGTTTGGTGATTTGATTCACTTAAACAAGCTATTTGTAACTCTCGTGTAAATAGATTTTTTTTAATTACCACGTCAGAACATTAGAATATGTTTAACTATTTCTCTAAATTGATTTCGAGGTCGTTAATTTTGTTAATTCTGATATAGATCATTTTCTATCTAAGAGGCAATGCGAACTTTTCGATGTAGTGCTCTACCACTGATCTAAATTGTTTTACCAACGAATACAAATAAGAATACCGGAAAGTTCTCAAGATAGATCATCTTATTTTCTATCGAAGCAAAACTGGTGACGTGAGACTTTCATAAATGATAATAGCGTCCGGGGAATAGCACCCTCAGTTTGCAAAAGATATGTTTATCTCAAACGTCAATTTTGAGTTAGATCGTTTCACTGGTGCGTTTGAATTCACTCTGATAATGCCACCTAGCTACTTTTAGAATATCTGAAATGTTTTAAGTCTTCCATCTATCTAGGGCATTTCAAGCTGCCAACTTACTGACTGACACAGTATTTTCAAGATCTCCCTTGCGACAGACTTGGATTGTAACTGTGTTACCCTCTACTGCTTGGTAGTGATTCATGTCGAAAGTAAACAACCCCGACGTCGGAACGGTTGGAACTGTATAGGTGAAATTATGGAGAATATCAAAACCTTCTTAAAGAGTAGTAGAAATTTGCTGTCTATGGCAAGAACGGGTAATTTCTCTATGTACTATTTCTTGAACCTACTCCAATGAGATATATTGTATGCCTGACGGAATAAATAATCTCTCCATGAAGTCTTGACACAAGACTAGCTCTGGGCAATATTACAGGGAGGAATAACCCTCAAAACGGGCTTATAGTAAAGAGGAATATGGTACAGGTTTTGCTTTTTAGTAACAAAACTGCTATACGAAGAATTTACTTTTCAGATCCTCGTATCCAAATATTTTTGTTACAACTAGTATAAAACACAAAAGTCAAAAGTGGGTCAATCGCGTTGCACAACGCGGCAAATCTAATTTCACATCGGTACCTAATTATTATTTAAGCGTTGACATGGCTTTCTATAAAACACGGCGTTTTTTAGATTAAAACCAATCTAATTTGATTACTTTCAAGGAAAAATCCAAGTTTAGATTTAACATACATTGAAATATAAATCTAATAGAGTAAAATTTTAATCAAATTTCAGATTTGTCCTCCATTTTAATCTGAGAAATTTAGCGAGTATAATCTAAATCGAACGCTTTTCAATCCAAACATTATTACAACATTTTCTGTACACTAAAAATTTGTGAGATCAGGCTCTTGCTGAAACTCGATTTTGCAAGTAAATCCGGTAGACGTTTCATGAGGTATTACAATTGATTCCGTCATGCACTGTATGACGTTGTGCAGTAGTGTTTGACGGAATGAATGGCAATACCTCATTTGCATCAATGAGACTTCTATATGAAACGTCTACCGTAAATGCTCTTGCCTGACCCGAGGATCTATGGACCTCAGTGATGCAAAACAAGGAAAGATTTGCTGCTTCCCTAATACTAGACACTAAAACTGAACACTATTATAGATCTATTAACATTTTGTAACTGAACGCTACATACAGCGTCTTCAAAACGAGTAGTTTTCTTTTAGTGTATCATAAGTGGGCAGTCAAATGTATTCAAAACGATTTAGTTGGGTCATTTGGGCCAATTTCGTAACCGTGAAGAGCAGAGTATCATTTTTTAGTGGATTTGTCTTCTATGAAGGTGAATGAACAAATATAGTGGGGTGCCCCTCGAGAAAGTGTGGGCGGAATCCAGGAGGGGGAAAATTCATAATACAGGGGTCACAATGAAAAATGCTTGGATTGCTTTAAAAAGGTAATTCTCCTTGTTACAAGGATTAAAAAAACGTATAGTTTGTACTACATACAATGTATGGTTACCGAGATATAAGACAAAATTCGTGAAATGTCAAAGGTCATCACCAAAGGTTACATCTTTAATATTGCACCGATTTCTTTAAAATTGTCTCAAATCGTTAACCTTTCCACAGGGATTGCAACAAAAGTAGTTGACACTCTCATTTGTATTTGTTTATCGAGATAAATGACAAACAATGTCAACCCCATTGAGCTCTATTGATCTCCGAATTTTAAGAATATGTTAGAGAGTGCAAAATGTTTTTGTTTGCAGTCTCTGAGGAACGATGAACAATTTGAGCTCATTTTTGTAGACATCAGAGCAATATTTAAGATTTAACCTTTCGTGGTGACCTTTGACGATTTTTGTGTTATATCTCCATAACCATACGTTGTAAGTAGTACACATTTATCCTTGTAACAATACGAACACTTTGGTTACCTTTTTACAGCAGTCCAAGCAAGCATTTTTCATTTTTACCCCTGTGTTATAAATTTTCCTCCCTCCTGGATTCCGCCCACACTTTCACGAGGGGCACCCCCGCTAAATTTGTTCATTAACCTTCATAGAAGACAAATCCACTGAGAAATGATGCTCTGCTCTCCACGGTTACGGAATTACTCCAAATGACCCAACTAATTGGGTATTTTACACCTACGGGAGAAAAATCCTTAAAATATTAATCCTCGTTCAAGTAGTCCAGGCTACAGATCCACTGATAACTAATACCAACCTTGTTTTTTATTATATATATAATGTTTTTCAACGGTTTCTAGACCAGTTTGTTGTGCTGATTCTGAATCCGATGGATGCTAGACGAGCAACCATGAGCACTTTTGTAGAAACGCAAAAACTCAAAATGGCCACCAAAACACAAAATATTCATCTCTTGTTCCGGGTTTCAAAAGTGGTCATTTTTCAGAGCCTGTCTCATTAAACATTATAATGACCCCAATATATATATTATTCATATAACCACGTTACAATGAACTCAATATGGCCGTCAACAAAAAGTGTCTGGTCGTGAACTACTTTTGAACTGCATGTTGTAATTTGGTATCTAGCCTGCTGTTTTTTGAGAGTCCAAGAAATTAATTAAAACGCATAAGAACTATTTTTTTGTTTTTTAAAAACGCATTATAAAATTCTTCATTATAGGATCTAAGATGGCTTGTCCGATAACTAATATGGCGATAATTGATAGCTGTGTCTTACCTACTACTGCAATGTTTGTGTATATCTCTGTAAGTCACTCAGATCAATTTACAAATCATTAGGTAATCAGAGAAATCGATGCATGTAGATGCCATCCCAAGATGGGTAGCCAATATGGCTGTAATGGCATGTTACTAAGGGGCGAAAAATGCGATCACCACATAGTTTTTTTTGTGCAGGTTTTTGGGCAGCCATTGGCATCTATATTGGTATTTGTATGAACTACGTGGACCCAAAGACACTCAAGATAGCCTTACTGGGAATTTTTGAAGCGATAATCTACCAACAACTCTACAAAAAAATCTTACCTATAGCGTGATTAGTTACTAACCTTTACGGCTTGACATTGCAGCCATAGTGGACGCAATTAATCTAGATCCCATCCTTGCAGATACAATCACTTTGATTATGTTATGATATTTACATTGCTCTGAATCAGTTAAAGTGATATACGGCGAAACTGGCCAGCTCTTTTGGGATATATGTAATAAATGAAGCTTTGCCATTTCGGAGCAATGTTGAATGGTTTATGATTGATTGATTATCAAATTGTTGAAAACTTTCCTACTGATTTCTATTAATAAATTGATTTCTAAAGCATTGGTATATACCAAGTTACCATTCTAGTGGTCACGGGATATAAATACAGATGCTTTGTGTGTATTGGCGGGCTATATTAAAACTCTGTATTAGGGGTTAATGAATCCTGACTTTAATTGGTCACAATGGGTTTTTTTGACTGGACAGGCCAAAAAAATACAACTTTTGAGTAATTAACATATGAGTTTTTAGTGTTTTGGTGGCCATTTTGAATTTTTGCGTTTCTTTGAAAATGCTCAAGGTTTTTCGTCTGACATCCATCGGATTCAGATTCAGCAAGTAAAACTGGTCTAGAAACCGTTGAAAAACATTATATATATATTATAACAAGGTCACATGGTCTGTAGCCTGGACTAAAGGGGGTGGGGTGGTTCCCCCAAACGGATGACCCCCTGTCGCACAAAAACGCAAACGAATATGATCCAAGGCTTTTATGTCATTGTAAGTTCATCCTTTGCGGTCATTTTAGCGAAAAGAACAATTGGAGGTACCACCTCCGGGGAGGACAGGATGTCCCGTCGAAGTTGGAAGGTAGGGGATGGTTGCCACCTTCCTATACTTTACTGTGTAAAATTGTACTCTATGTTACGTATGATGCTACTGTAAGTAAAATTAATGGTGACGCTGACAATATTTCTATTTTTTTCTTTTTGTTAAGAGTAATAACATGTGTATGCTTACTTTGGCACCCAACATTGCCAAATAAATGCCGATTTTGCGTGCATGAATGGCAAACCGGTCGAAAACCCTTGATTTTGGCGTTTTTTTGCGTAAAAATTTGCTTAAAAATAAGCTCTCAGTTATGACATCACTATGACGTAGTATTTTAAAACTTGATATGTTTGTACTTGATTTAAACAACGGACAAGATGATGTTTGTCGCTCAATTAAACGTGAACGTAGTAGAAAACCCCTTGATTGGACGAAGGTTAATCCCTTCATATGAATTAGTATTTTTCCTTAAATGGAAATTCATCCAGAAAGTATCTTTAATATGGTTCTTATATGCCTCCTTTTATATATCTAGCAATGAAGGTACTTGAAGGGCTATTTTACTTACGGAAATTGAGTATGATAACCACAGCTTCAGAAGGTTCAGTGACGACGCCTTCAGTAGTTGATGAGATCATTATTTTAAACGTCTCGGGCCCTTCAATTTCAAAGTCGCAATAGATGTCAATACTCCCTTCTAATGTTTCAAAAACAGCGTTAGGGAAATCAAGAGTTGAACCCGCCTCTGCATGAATGTAATCCTCTCCGCGAGTGGCTGTGATATCTTCTGTGCTAATAGCTGAAAGTCATAGTTTAAGATGTCACAAATAATAGTATGGGTCATTGTGTTATTTAATGGATTTTTTGCTACATTTTGATTTTTTGTCTTTTTTAGGTAAAACTGAGGTAAAGGAACACGAGTTTGGTTGTTCCCATTTTTTTCGAACAACTGTTTGGCAGCCATCTTGGATTTCAAAATGGCCGCTATTTTCAATATATTTTCCCTCATATCTCTGTTTGTGGGTGACATAGAAAGGTAAAATTGGTCTCTATACCCATGTTTGTAATACTAAGGTTCTATAGAAACCATATTTTAAGTTGTAACTAATTTCATTTGGCAGCCATCTTGAATTCAAAATGGCTGCCATGCTGAATATACTTTGGCCTGTATCTTGACTTCTGAATAACATACAGTGCTAAAACCGGTGGCAATACCCCTGTTTGTGATACTGGGGTTTCAATATCAGCCATAATTTAAGTTGTAACTATTTGGCAGCAATCTGAATGACAATATGGCGACATGGTTAACGTACTTTGGCCTTTTCTTGACTTTGAAAAAAAAACGCAGTGCCTTAAAAATGGTGGCAATACCCATGTTTGTGATAGAGGTTTCTATATAAACATAATTTTAAGTGCAAATAATAATGCTTGCCGGCCATGTGAATTCAATATGGCCGACATGTGTAAATTCACTTTGGCCTGTATCTTGACTTGTGAATAACATACTGGACTAGAAAATGGTGGTAATACTCATAATTGTGATGCTGGCGATCTTCTACAATTTCACTTCACTAAAGTTGGTACTAGTTTTGTTTTACTGTACTGATAAAACAGGAACAATTACCCTTTCCATTGAGTAAAGACATATCAAAGCTGATTATATGTCATCCTACATTTCTTAAGGTTAACCATCCAAACCAATGAAATGTCCTGTGTCTGCCAACTTAATAGCTGAGCAACTCCTCGCAAATGGTCGTTCCAAGGACATTGAAAAGGATCCTACTCGCTCTATTAAAAAAAAAAGATCACAAACTTCGTCAAGCCCGTGGTGTGGACGGGTCACTTTCAACACCCTTCTCACTTACCTCTGCTATCAGCCAACTAAAGAGTGGAAATGCCCAGGGGCCTGATAATATACCAACGGAGTTAATGATGCAATGCGGCCCATGATATCTTTAATGGCTCCATGAGTTCTACACATGTTGCCTTACCAACCATTCCTTACCAAAGATCTGGAGGAGGGCTACCATCATTGCACGCCCCAAACCAAACAAGCCTGTTGACAACCCCAGAACTACCGACCAATATCACTACTGCGTGTTTTCTTCAAACTCCTTGAAGATGCTGATCCTGGCCCGGCTGGAGCCAGTCGTCGAATCCCATCTGCCTGACGAACAAGCAGGATTTCGGCGTGGCGGAGCACTGTCCATCAGATTGTAAAACTCACAAATGATATTGAGGATAGCTTTGAAAAGCGTCGTAAGGCAGGCGTCATCTTGGTGGACCTTACTGCAGCATATGACACCGTGTGTCACCAGGGCTTGACACTCAAGTTTCTCATGACCATCCCAGATCATCACCTTGTACAATTCATATATGCAACATGCTTGCAAACCGTAGCTTTGTTCTTAAGACAAGTGAGGAGGCAGAGCAGTTGACTGCGTTGCCTGACGAACGGAGTCCCACAAGGATCAGTACTGGCTCCCATGCTGTTCAATTTGTATAACAACAACATCTAGACAATATGGCTAAGCCGACGATCTTGCCCTTTTTCACTCGGACAGAAGCTGGACTGAAGTATAAAGTACACTTACTGCAGATATGGCCCTACTTGCAGCATATCTCAAGACCTGGAGACTCATGCTGATTAAAGCCAAGACCACCGCTACTGCCTTCCATCTCAACACCAAAGATGCTCATCGCCACCTTCAAATCAACCTCAATGGAGCACCTCTGCCAAACAATCCGACACCAACTTATCTGGGAGTGAAGCTTGATAGGCAGTTTACTTACCGGCAGCACCTCGAGTCCGTATTGTGCAAAGGTATCTTCGAGGAATAACCTCCTGTGCCACCTTGCTGGATCTTCATCGGGTGTTAGCCCATCCACTCTACGCACCACCGTCCTGGTTCTGGTGTACAGTGCTGCTGAATATGCCGCCCCAGCATGGTGCAATAGCTTTCACACAAAGAAGCTGGACACAGTACTCAACGAGACCATGAGAACCATTACTGGCTGCCTTCGTCCCATTCCATCTGAGTTTCTACAAGTTCTATCAGGCATTGCACCTGCAGAAGTGCTTCAGAGAGAACATCACACACATAAACTGGTGAATAAGGCTATGTTGGACAACAAGCACCTACTGCATAACACTGTCAAAGAATCACACCAGCTCAGCAGACAGAGACTGCGCTCTCGTCGACCCTTCTGTCGACACGCTGCTAAACTCTCCAGCTCCCCATTCAACATCTTACAGACATGGAACACTCCCTAGCTAGATACTCCAAGACCAGACCAATTCACTATCACACCTATGACAGAACACCTACCTGGTAGCAATCTTCCATTTAAGGAATGGGTCACCTTGAACAGGATTCGCACAGGAGTTGGTCGTTTCAACAGCAATATGCACCGATGGGGCTGTGGCCATCTCCAACCTGCCAATGTGGCTCTCCATCACAGACTGCGGATCACATTCTCAACGAGTGCCCTATCTTTCGTCCACCGGTAGACATAGACTTCTCAAACCCCAACCAATCAACAGTGAGCTGGCTCCACCAACTTCAACATATTTGACTGCTGTCTCATACGCAAGAAGAAGGTTAACACAACTTTGACTGAGATTTTACTCACAAAAAGCGTTGCTACCTTTTAATTAACATTGTCTTGTCAGCTGGTGGAGAATGGATATTCTCTCATTGCATCAATCGTGGCCGTACTGGGAGTTTTCTTAATCTTAACATTTGGCTACTGACTAGACCTACTCCAACACCTCAACAAAGATCCTTTTCAGGACCACCCTATTCTTCTTAAACTAGAGATTTGTGTCTGGGTATGTCACCATATTTCACTTTTTGCTATTAATGTGGTATGACATCTCTAAAGTCACATCTGACTCAAAATTTGCTCTTGATGTCCACAACAATTCATTCTCTGACTCGCTCCTATTATTCTGTAATCGTTTCTTTGCTTGCATTTTCTTCGAGTCAGACTCGCTGTACAGAAGTGCAGCGAATCTGGCCCAATATCATTTCAAAAGATAGATAGGCATTTTGTTCCTGTGTACACAGGTCTATCCCCTTTACCTTTATGGTTACAATGCATTTATATCTGGCTATCTATTACAAACGAGCTACAACTTAAAAGTGGCAAATTTTGAAAATGGTGTCACAAACATATGGGTATTGCCATATTGTGTGCTTTCTATGTAGCTCACAAGCCAAAATCCAAGGAAAATATACTGAATGATAATGGCGACTATTTTGAAATTCAATATGGGGGTCTAACAAATAAGCCACAATCTTGAACATAATTGTTGGAACAATTTGAACAATTCTCGGAAAACTGTTGCCCGTCTTCGCACACCAATGTAGAAATTGGGTATCCTCATCAGGAGTCTTCCCAATTTTCCCAACATTGATCGATGGGTGTTGGGGAAGGGTAAGTTGAAGTGGAAGATCGGCTCTTAACTCTGGCCCAGGTAAAAAATGTAGCAAATTGTGGTGAGTGTTCCAACTATTTTTTTCCAAGATTGTAGAACCCAGATTGAAACATAATTGAAAAAACATACTTTGGTATAACTATCTTTTTTTAGCTTCCTATGTAGCTAGGAAAGCCGAGATATTGGGAGAAATGTATTAAAAATAGCAGCCATTTTGAAATTCAAGATGGCGGCCAAACAGCTGATTGAAAAAAAATGGGAACAGTCAAATTCAATTTTCTAGGTGTCAATACTACCCAAAACGACAAAAAACAAAAGTATTTTAGGCCTGTATGTTATTTACATGTCAAGATACAAGGCGAAGTATATTAAATATGTCGGCCATATTGATTTCAAGATGGTCACCAAACGAAATTAGTTGCAACTTATAATTAGAGTTAATATGGAAACCTCATTATCTCAAACATGGGTATTGCCAGCGTATTTAGCCCAGTATGTTATTCAAAGTCAAGATAAAGGTCAAAGTTTATTCAACATGTCGGCCATTTTGAATTCAAGATGGCCGCCAAACGAAATTAGTTGCAACTTAAATAATGGTTTCTATAGAAACCTTAGTATCACAAACATGGGTATAGAGACCAATTTTACCTTTCTATGCCGCCCACAAACGAAGATATGAGGGAAATATATTGAAAATAGCGGCCATTTTGAAATCCAAGATGGCTGCCAAACGGCTGGTCGAAAAAAATGGGAACAACCAAATTTGAGTTCCTAGGGGTCAATACTACCCCCCAAAAATGTAGCAAAATAGCCGACAAATCCCAAAACATAACGATAAGGCACCATACTATAAATAACACAATGGGAAAAGGCTACATACTCAGAGATGTTTTCCTCACAAAAAGTGTCCACAAATAAACTTAACAGCTCTCATTTTTAAAAATACGGATACATGCGCTATATTTTAAACTGTTGTGTTAAGGGGAATGCGCGGCCGTTTAAAATAATTGTGAGTGTGCGGGGTGAAATCAACATTGGTTATTGTTTTTAACACTTAATGATGCCTTTGATATTTGATTGCAAGTTGTAATTAATTGCGAAGACTACAATATACTCTTGTTCATGTATGTTTTTTTTATTTTACAGAACAACAATAATAACAGAAAGAAACGTATAGGACTTATTGATGAACGTTTAATATACCAATAGGATGAATGTAAGAATGTCCCCGGGCCGATTTTAGACCTCTTTCTTTGATTTAAGCATAGTCTTTGTTCTAAACCACCGATACAAAGTTTGTATAAAAGCTTGATTATTCCTCCGATCATTTCCATTTTTGTATAGATATTCGCTGATATCCCTATTTTGTTCTTTGTCAATTGACGGTTATAATTAATTTAGCACAAAAATACAAATGATGGATTGTATATGCATTAAATTACTTACTGACTGACTGAGAACTATCAAGGTCTCCTTCTCTAATGATTTTAAAACTCGCCATCTTCGCCTCTTCATTAATCACATATATGCTGCTGGAGAACCGGAAAGTCACTGCAAATATATATGAAAAAGACTCTGAGATACCAACGTTTATTTCGTTCGCCATCTTGTTGCTCTTTACATGTGCGATGAGACATTTCAAGGCCATCCAGATTTGCGCATGGTTTGGCTCCAGAAATGTCTTACAAATGAAAACATAGGGCGAGTTGATTTGCTTATTATTCACATATAAATCATAGACGTATTTTCGTATTTTGCTCCAATGGCGAAATTAGAAGTTCACAATTTTGTAGCAAAGAAGTATTTCCCAGCCTAATCTTTTCAGACAAGGATAGTTTTTTTATGAAAAACACAAATCGGGGCTTTCGATTTTTTGGGACATCTGATATGTAAAATCTCTTTTAGGGATGCAACCTTATACGTCAAGTTGGGTGGATGTTAACAAACACTTCACCCACTTTGAGCAAAAACAAGACAAAAAAAACAAACTTTCCCCACTTTCCCTTTAAAAAAAACTTCCCACACGTTATATTGTTTATAGGAGGGTTAAAAAAAACTTGCCTGTGAAACACAGAAAAAAGGCCCTGTTACTTACGTTGGACAATTGTCTGTCCCCATAAATTTTAAAAGTTTTAAAAAGTTATAAACACCTATTTTAATGTGGGATTCTCATTTCCTGGTTTTGAGAAATTATAGATGACAAAGTTGTTATTGAAAACGTTGCGAACCAATCTTGCGCTACCTTTACGCTAGACTATGCCATAGTCGATGTTTCATTTTTAAATTTATTTTTGTGTTCTATCCCATCTTATTAACCCAGTATTTCATCATTATGTATTATTATTATTATACTTTCTTCTATTTCTAATATCGTTACGCAATTCACGCCGTAACTAAGCTTAATTACCTAGATCCCTTATGACAATGCATTATACAGGCGCGGCTCCAGGGTGAGGGGGAGGGGGCGCGCGCCTCCCGATAATTCCCTGCAAATTCCCCTTGCAAAATCAGCCCATTTTGAGCTAGTTTTGGACCAGTTACAGCCTTTCCGCCCCCCGGTAAATTTAAACATTTTTGCAAATTCCTGGATCCGCCATTTTTATAGGCCTACCACAAAAGAATACGCTCAGGAACCTTCATGTAGAGAGGGCACAGTTTACACATACCGGCGTTTTTTATGCGAACTATTAATCATTCAATAGATGGCTCCCTTTATGATCCCGCTTAGGTTTGGTGATCGCGAAAGTTCAGTGACCCACTCCCCTCGGAAATTTGTCCAGGTATGCCCGCCCTCTTGTTCTATTACCCTCAAAATTTTGATTAAAATATTATTTTCCTCAATTTTATTTGATAAGATTTCTCACGGGAAAGTACTTTGTTTTACTATAAAAGAGAGAAAAGGGGATTCCCTAGAGCTGTTTATGACGGATACACCCTGTATATATATTGCAACATAAGGAAGTTGGGAATTCCCCAAGGATGCCAATTAGAACTTGTTTAGTTTTGAGATCAAAACATTGTACGATCAGGGAATTCCCCCACATAGTTATAGGATGTGACGTGATGTTATTTAGATTGTGCAATCTGATTTGATTGTGCAAGGTCCATGTTTATGCATGATTATGGATGTAATGATTTATTGTTAGAAATGGGAAATCAGCTGTGTGAAGAAAAAATAGTAGTTTTTGACTGGCAGGACTCTCTGTCAGCATTTGTTAATCAGCTATACCTAGGATAGCTAGTTTTATAATCTACACGACAATGGTAGAAATTTTATGCTTCACACCCCGTGCCAGGATTTATTAGATGTTCAATTCCATGTGAGCGATGTGCTGTAATTATTCTATGTGGTCTTGAAGCCGAAAGTGCTGGGAATCAAAATACGGAGTCCCACCTTGTGGCCAGATAGATCGTGGTGATATCTTGGACTGATACTGTTGATTTATTATCGTCGAGGGACTAAATTTAACCTTGTCGTCTTTGAGCTCTGGACAAGAATTACCTTCATTACTGAGAATGATTCCCTTGGAATATAATACCTGAGGAGTTCTGTATGAACATTGCGCTGTCATTTTGGGTCTTCACTGTGAGGACACATCCTCGTTGAACTGCAGCGCTTCTTGTGGACATTACTGGACATTCTTAAGGACAATAAGTATTAACATATTGTGTGTAATTGTGTAACTTTTACTAATAATAATGATGTTTTGGACATACCAAATTCTTGAACAAATTCAAGTTAAGATCATTAAAACTGTTTATTATATACATAATTAGATCATTTGTGACAAGGCTCATTATATTTGTGTTTGAAAGGTATTTCTGACTTAACGTCTACGAGACGTCATAACAGAATTGGGGGCTCATTTTCCGAGAATTGAATTGAGATAAATTTGAGCTTATTGTAAAAATTTACACACCTAAAAGTGTGATTTATTGTAAACATTGTGCACATTTTTGGCATACAAAATTTTGTGTGTATACATGTACTACCATTGAGTTTGGTCAAGTTAATATTGTGTTGTAGAGTTACAATCACAATGGAGTTGGATCCAGAAGTGTTCTATAGGGCAAATAACTTGGGAGAAGTTTGATGAGCTGAGAAAGCCTGAGTTATTGAAATAAGCCAAGCATTCGGGACTTGAGGCACAACATGCTATGAGAAAAAGTGTTCAAAAATAAACTGATGAAACAGATTTTCCGGAGATGTTTGAGATAGTTCATATTTGGAAAAGTTGAAGAGGTTTGGAAACAGGGCACTGGTGAGCCGTCAAATTAAAAGTACTTGAAGCAAAAAGGAAATTAGAGAAAAGCCTGAGTTAATGAAACTAGCCAAGCATTTAGGACTTGAGGCACAACATGCTATGAGAGAGTATCAAAAATAACTGATTGAAAGATTGTCCAGGAAGATGTTTGAGATAGTCAGATTTGGAAAAGATTGAAGAGTTCTGGAACAGGACTGGTGATTGCCGTCAAAGTAAAAGAACTTGAATTGCAAAAGGAAAATATAGAGAAAGGAAATGAAATGAAAAGCAAAATTGCAATTGAATTAGAAAAAGAAAAATTGCAAATGCCAAATGCAAAAGGATCCAACAAAAAGAGATGGAAGTGCAAATTGAAAAAGACAAACAGAATAGAAAAGGAAGTTGCCCCCCCCCCCCCCCCCCAAGAAATGAACAAAAAGGAAATGGAATGTCAAACATGAGATAGAACAAAAAGAGCTTGAAGCTCAGTTAGAGTGAGGGAAAAATGAAACAACAGGCTAGCCTCATCGACTCTTCCAAGACCTATGGTTTTGATGCGGCGAAAAATATTCGTCTGGTTCCAAAGTTTCAGGAACAAGAAGTAGACCAAAATACTTCTTACACTTTGAGAAAATTGCTAATAACTTGAAATGGCCCAAGGAGTATTGGACCTTGGTGATACAGTCAGTGGTCATGGTAAAGCGAGAAATATATTCGCCATGTCATTGACAGATGTAGTGATTAGATGAGGTTAAGAAGGAGTGCCAAACATATGAATTGCTGCCAGAGGCATATAGACAAAAATCAGGTTCTGTGGCAGAAAAGGGATGCCCAGACCCATGTTGAATTTGCCCGTGTAAAGGAACAAATGTTTGATCGCTGCTTCTCTCAAAAGAAGTCGGGCAAAAATTTTGGTCAACTTAGGGGTTGATGTTAGTTGAAGAGTTCATAACGTGTCACATCCAGATATCAAAACACATCTGCGATGAAAACAAAATTGACAGTTTGCGTGAAGCAGCCGTAAAGGCGACGATTATGCATTGACCCCACAAATTAAGTCATACTAGTAGGCCTAGCCAAGAATTTAATAGGTACAACAAATACAACATAAGTAGGGTTCTAACAAAGCGTCTTATGGTAGCCACTCGGAGGGGAAATCCCAGGCAGGTTCCCATGGAAAGGGGAGTCAAGAAAGTAATGGTGCTAATCAGAAACAGGGGATGGGACCCAAATCACAGTCAAGGCAATCACTGTAGAAAGCCAGGACATACAAATTCAAGGTGTTGGGAGATACCTGGCATCCACCCAAAAAGGAGGCAGCCAAAAGTGAGTCAAAAACAATAGGTTGTGCAGTTACTTAGCTTTGAGGTCAAAAGTTCATTATTCTGTCAGAAGCAAGAAATCCCACAAAAGGGTATTGACACAGAAAAAGTAGGAGACTTTTAAAGCCCTTTTGTTTTGGTGTCACTTCAGGTGATAGTTTAGAGATCCAAAATCCATTAGAATCATGCGAGGAAAGTGCTACGCGCAGTCCATGATATTGGAAAGATACATGCCATTTGATATTGAGAGTTCACAGGAACTAGTGCATTGATCAGGGGATAGGTATGGGATTGTATTAGTGTCTCTCTTCACAAAATGGCATTTGAATCCAGGGACTGTTTCTGGACGTCACAATTGGTGTTAGACAAGAAACTCCCAGTTAAAGGGGTTCCAGTGTAGGGAATGATTTGGCAGGGGGGAAAGTGCTCCCAGATTCCCATAGTGTCCCAGGTGCCCTGTACAGTGGATAAATTTGATGAGGAAATAGAACATTTTTCCCGCTGTGCAGCTAACTAGGTTCATGACCAGAAAAGCCTCACAGGAAAACATTGAGCAGGTGATGAGTCAAAATACGTCACACATATAGGAAGGTGTTTGAGGATGACTTGGTCCCAAAATTTAGAGGATACTTTCTCTCCAAAGTTAGAGGAATTTGGAGGTCAGTCCCTCTTCAGGGGAGACTAAATTCCCTGTTAGTGAAAATACAGCCCTGAGCCAAACAAAGTGACAAGCTGGTAAACAATGAAATCAAGCGCCTGCGCATGATAGAGTTAGGGACTAAAGGAGACCCTTTAAGCATGACAAGCTGGTAAATGCGCAGCACAACGACCCAGCACTGTAGGAAATTAGGTGAGAGGGCATTTGTCGCACAGGAAGCCGAGGCATTCCTGGAAGTTTCTACAAACAAAATGGTGTCATCATGAGAAAATGGCGGCCAACTGATGCAACTTGTAGATGAAGAAGGGAAGGTTGTGCATCAAGATTGTAGTCCCAAAGGTATACTTCATGGGAAGGATAGGCATATCACTGATAGTCCCAGGCAAGGACCTTAGGTGTGAGAAAAAGCACATGACAGAATTGGAGTCATTTTTGGTGGCCTACACTTAGAACGAGGTGTCTGCGTATGTAAGACTTGTCCCCATGTCAAATGGTGGGCAAGCCCAATCACAAAATTCATAATGCTCCCTTCCAACCAATACCAGCATTTGATGAGCCATTTAGTAGGGTCTTAATAGATTACGTCGGACCACTTCCAAAGACCAAGTCAGGAAACAGTATTGATTGACAATAATGTGTGCTTCCACACGATTACCTGAGGCTTATACCTTGAGAAATATTAGGGCACAGAATATAGTGTAAAAGCTATAACAAAGATTTTCACCATGTAGGCCTTACATAATCAATTCAGTATGATTCAAGATCATTCATGTCAGGTTGTGCCAAAAAGTTTGGACCAGTTGGAATCCAAGAAACATTTCTTCGCATACCACCAGAATCCCAGGGGGCCTAGAAAGGTACCACCAAAACATGAAAACAATGATCAAACAAACCTATGTTTTGATTTGGAGGGGATTGGGATGAGGGAGTTCATATCCTGTTATTGCTACAACGGGAGGCGTACAAGAGCATTAGATTTAGTCCATTTGAGTGGGTTGGTCACAAAGTTCGGGGACCATGGAAACTACTGACAGAAAAGTGGTTATGTGAACATCCTGATGTGAATTTGTTAGAATATGTGTATCAATTCAGACACAGGCTCCAAAGAGCAACAGAAATGCCAAACAAAATCTCAAACAGAGTAAAGGCAAAAATGAAAAACATGGTATGACCAAGATGCCAGGAACAGAGTTCAAGCAAGGTGATAGAGTGTTTGGCACTTTTCCCAATACAAGGTTCATCCTTTGTAAGCCAGGTATTCCGGACCATTTGAGATTGAGAGCAAAGTGGAGAGCTTGACTATGTGATCAAAACACAAGGTAGACGTAAAAGTAGACAATTATGTCAATAAATATGATCAAAGAGTATAATGAAGAGATGATGACATAAAGCCTGAATGTGTAATGTACTCTAGAGTTATGTGTGTACAAATGGTGGTGACATCACAGAGTTAAGAATTTGGAACAACACAGACTGTAAACCACGAAAATGAGTATGATGTAAATTGCAAAATTCTGACATACTTGACCAATTTAGACAAGAAAAATAGAGTCACCTCCCACAAAGTCCAACAAGGTGAATTGAACGAGTTAATTCATGAGTGGGAAAACATATTCCCTGATGTTTCCAGTGAGACACATGTCATAACCCATGCCATTGATGTAGGTGATTCCGACCCTGTAAAACACATCCGTATAGAGTGAATCCAATCAAGTTGCAACATATCAGAAATGAGGTGAAATTACATGTTAGACAATGGACTAGAGAGCAAGCAATAGTGAATGGAGTTCCCCAGGTATTTCTGGTTCCCAAACCTGATGGTCATTTCGTTTTGTCAAAGATTTCGAAAAGTAAACTCTGTCCAAACGACTCATATCCGATCACGATGATGATGCATAGTCGGGTCGTGGCATGCAAAATTGTTAGCAAATTTGTTTGTTGAAGGGGATTGGCAGTCCCTCATGACCGTGCCAAGAAATTCAGCCTTTGTCGCCGAGATTAGTGAACAGAGTAGTTGCCGACATAGAAAATTGTGAGCCTAGTCGATGATCCTCATGTGTACAGGGTGTTCTCAGAAAGAATTACACCCTAAATATAGGTGACCATAACTTCTAAAGTGAGTATTCACATTTGTAAATTCAAAAAGAATCTAAACACCACCAACAAATTTTCACTATTTTAATGTAAACAGCACTCGATTGGTTCAGTCGTTTGAATAAATACGCGATTATGTAAACACATGTCAATGGACACTTCTCCAAGTTTGTAATAAAGTGATTCAGGCAGAAAAACAGGCGAGAATAATCAATACGTCCTTCATTTTTGTTTCATTTTATTTCTTTAAAAAAATAAGTAATAAATGATATTTTGCAACCCGGTTCAACAAAATATGCAATACATAAATTCCATCTTTTCTTTTCTCACTTAAAAAATGAAGAAATGTCAGCGACATCTTTAGTCTTTTTGAAATTAATGTTAAAGCGGGTAATCCTGTAAAGCTTGATCTGTGGAGGTGGCAAATGTTACGTCTGACAAATTGTGTTGGGTTTAGAGACGACTCCGTCTGAGGTGAAGTTCGGGCGGTTCTCTGCCTTCCACAGTGACTCTTGTTCAAATTTGACTGTACCCGTTTCATGGTACTTCTTAACAAGTGTTCCTGATACTTCTTGCAAGGAGGATTTCGGTGGAATCTAAATTCCTGCCTGACAGAGTAATGTTATGACCAATTCGCATATCTGAGAACCACAAACGCCCTTTGTATGGGCGGCAATGTTGGACCAACCCATCTTGTCTCGTGCAGTACTTCAATAACATGAGTATAGATTTTAAAACGCGTGAATTTGAATTTGCACTCAAATTTATTATTAAAATGTAGACTCCACCATGTTCTTTGTCCGAAGATGGTCTAATTTGAATAAAACATATTGTGAATACTCTTATTGTTCAGTGTATCCACCTTTTAAAGTATTGATGAAATTCTCAATTATTCTATGCAGTGCCACCCCTAGTTGAAACTAAAATATTTCACATTTTCTACAAGATTGTATTGGTGTTGTTTCTAATAAAAGATGATACATTCTGTGATGTCCCATGTTTTATTTTATCATTTTTGCTTTTTGTTATAATTGTCACGGTAATGGTTTATTACTATTAACAAAAAACTCACCAAAATTTTAAAACAGGCCTATTCTTTGGGGAATGAAAAGGAAGGACAGCTTGAACAGATAACATAGTAATCAGCGGTATAACATAAAATCTGCATTCTTGTGAGCAAACTTGGCTGGGAAGTGTCCATGGACATGTGTTACATAATCGCTTATATCTTCAAAAAACTACTAAACCCTGAATCGAGTGATGTGTCATTAAAAATGTGAAAAGTAATTGTGGGTGTAAAAATTCTTTTTAAATTCTCAATGTGATACTTATTTTGAAGTTAGGGTTGGCTATAGTTAGGGTGTATTCTTTCTGCGACACCCTGTACAGTGAAACATGGGAAGAACACATGAGACAGCTCCATCAATTGTTTGAGAAATATCTCAGCAGGTTTAAACTTTGAATCTGGTGAAGTGAATTGTGCCATGCAAATGTCACATACTTAGGGCATGTGGTAGGACAAGGGCCAAGTTGGGCCAATCACTGCAAAAAAGCTTGACAAGCAATTGAGAAATTCCCCACCCAGCAGAGCAAAAGAGATCTTCATGAGATTCTTAGGTATGGTTCGGTATTACAGAAAATACTGTCCAAAATTTCTCAGAAATTGCGGGTCCTTCTGGAGAAAAACGCAAAATTTGTCTGGTCAGAGCAATGCCAAAAAGCGTTTGAGAAAATAAAAATCATTTTGATGAAATGCGCCCAGTTTTGATGCGCACCCAGACGTCAGAACTAATTCAAGTTGGACAGTGATGCCAGTGATGTAGGCTGGGTGGAGTTCTCATGCAAGCAGATGAAAAATGATGAGATCATCCTGTATGTTATTCTTAGGGTTGACAAACATCCGAAAAAACTACTCAAAATGAGAAAGAATGCCTTGCGCTACGGTCAATGCAACAATTTTTGAGTGACTTGAGTACAACAGTGCACCCAGTTTTATATAGTGTACACGGATCACAATCCGTTGGACTTTAATCCACAGCTGAAAAACAGAAATCAGAGACTTGTCAGTGGAGTACTCTACAAGAATACAATCTGGACATAAAAACAATCACAAGGAAAAGAAAATGTCTTGGCCGATGCCTTGTCCAGAGCTTGCCTAAATTGTGTTCAGAAAATTTGAGTATTACAACTTATGTAATATAGACTGATATGAAGGCAGCAATGCAAGAACCATTATAAAAAAAGTGTAACATTTTGCATGTGTAAACTGTATGTAAATTAACACCCTGAGTTAAAAGTTAAAGCCAGATTTTGGAAAATTTTCATTTCATTTCAAATTTTCTTTTAAGGGGGAGGATGTATATACCTCAAATTTGATAAAATTTATTTTCTCAATTTTATTTGAGAAGATTTCTCACAGAAAAGTAATTGTTACTATAAAAGAGAGAACGGGGATTCCATAGAGTGATTTATGCAGGATCACCTGTCGATAGATTGCACCATAAGGGAAGTGGGGAATTCCCCAAGGATGTAAAATAGAAAACTTGTTTATGTTTGGAGATCAAACATTTGGTAAGATCAGGAATCCCCCCACAGAGTTATATACGTGAAAGTGTTGTAATTTAGATTGTGAAAGCTGATTTGATGGTGCAAGGTCATGTTATGCATGATGATATGTAATGATAGTGTTAGAAAGGGGAATCTAGCTGTGTGAAGTAAATAGTAGTTTTGACTGAAGGACTCTCTGTCAGCAGTTGTAATAAGCTATACAGTATGGCTAGCTAGTTTATCTACAATAATGTAGATTTATGCTTCACACACAGTGCAGGATTTATTATAGTTCCAATCCTGTAGGCCGAGTGCTGTAAATTATTACTGTCGTCGTTGAAGCCGAAAGTGCTGGAATCAAAATAGGAGTCCAAATGTGGACAGATAGGAAAATCTGGTTGATGATTTGGGACTGATACTGCGGATTTATATCGTGAGGGATTAATATCCTTGTCGTCTTGCGCTGCTGGACAAGCTTACCTTCAGGACTGAGAAGATTCCCTGGCGAATATAATACTGAGGAGTTTGGTTATGCACTTGTGCGCTGTCATTTGGAGTCTTCACTGTGAGACAATCCTCGTGAACTGCAACGCTTTTTGTGGACATTACTGGGAAATTCTTGAGGACAATAATATTAAACATATTGGTGTAATGTGTAATTTTATACATATATAATGAGGTTTTGGACATACCAAATTATGGAACCAAATAAGTAAAATCATTAAACTGTTTATTATAATTTAGATCATTTGTGCACAGGCTCAATTTCATTTGTGTTTGAAAGGATTTATGACCTTAGACGTCTACACGAGACGTCATAAAAACAGTATGGTGAGTGAAAATTAACGGGGAGTAGTTTATCGCGCCCTCAGCCGCATGATAAAGTGAAATGGGAGGGCGCCAAGAAATTCCCAATTTCAGACGTCGCATTGGTTTAAACACGTAAAAGCGAAATCTTGACGGAAATATGATTTTTATATCTTGTCAAGGAGATTTTATTATTCCAAAACCGTTGTAGTTGAAAGAATCAAACTCCACTGGAAGGGTTATTCTGATTTTTTTGTTATTAATAACGAGGACGAGGTCGTATGTGTGTCATGGTAACACCCATGACGACGAAAATCCAAAGCACCAAATAGTTTGTGGGGTGCACTCCGTATGTCCTGGTAAGTTCTTTTGCATTTTTGGTGAATTGCTATAATTAATTAGGCTTGGCCGCACGCGTGTATAAACGGTTAGTAGTGATCGCACCCTCTACCCTCAGCTACCCTCAGCTATTTTGTTATCATTTCTCTTGCGATAGGCCAGAGGCCTTGACAGGGAAAAAGACTACTGGGGAAAAAGTTAAGTAAAAAAAAAACAAATTGGACTACAGAGTAGTCTACATTTACGCGTGCATGAAACGGCAAGTGCACCAACTTTGACGTGCTTTTTTTTTCAGACCGTACTCCAAGTAGGCCTATATTACTATTTTATAATAAATTGCAATTTCAAATTGGATCATCAACTATTAAGTACAAAATATTAGCGGAGCGGCGAGCGTGAAAGTGCTCTAGTTTTCGAGTTACCCTCCCCACCGTACAACAAAACACCAACCACCTTTATTTGTAGGAGAAGATAATATATATAAGAGTTAGAAAATGCTGGTTGTGGTTGAATATTTGGTGGCAGGGATGATTTCGATACGAAAAATGAAATTTGGGCTGCAAGCTAAGCGAAATTATATTTTTTTTTTTATTTTTAAGGTAAAAATATTACAATCTTTTTTTATGGTAGCCGTTTTGTTATGATGTAGGTTTTAAAGGGTTCATACTCTAGTAGCCATGGTGGTTTTATTGCAATATATGTGAGCTAAATCTTCGGGGAATCCATTAATTGAAGGTTCAGGAAAAAATATTGGTGGTAACATAATTCCACTGACGCCGAACGAAAATTGAAATGGCCACGACCATTTTTGGGGGTCACGCCCTTTGAGCGAGTACTTACTGATGTATCTACAGAAACACATTGGACTAGGAGGTTGCGGACCAATTCCAAAATGTGCGGAATGGCCAATTATGGTGGTCAGGAATATATTTTTAGATCCAAAAGGTCAAAGGTTTTGAGATAATTGTCAAAAACTGATTTCACCACAGGCGCCACTTTACAATTATGAATGAATTCATAAGGTTTTCTGCACAAAAAGGAAGGGAGTCACCAATGCACATTGGTTTTTGCTCTAAACTCTCCTCAGGACAAGGGGTAGGTCACAAAAAGAAAATTCATATTCCTTTCCGTTCTCAAATGGGCAGGCCGTCAAAATTTTGTGACTTTGAGCAAAAATTGTGGTCATATTAGGTGACGAAATCGTTGCATTTGTAAGGGCCGTTTTTAACAGGTATTTGCTCCCAACTCAATCAGTAATGACGTTTGTATTCGCACAGAGCATTGACCATTGGATTTTCAACTGGGTATAATCAGAATGTTATTGTTTACTCCTTTGTTTTCATGGGGGGTGGGGGAGGGGGGTTAAATGAAAAATATGTTTACCATTTTATAGGGACTTAAGTAATGATAAGTTAATAAAGTCCCTTCAACAGCAAAGTTTAGATGCTGCTGAAGTGTCTGTTACATGATAGAAAATCACTAACTGCAGCTTGGTGACCATGAAACAGGAAAAAAATAAAGACCCCCGTGCATTGAAAAAGTCTGACGGGTGTTTTTCACTTCACCAGCTTCTGCGAGCATGTTGGGATCCGAAATGTCGTAGGCGGGACTGGTCTCAATCACTATTATCACTATAAATATGAACAAAATATGTGATCAAGTCATATATAGAGATGAGAGAGAGAGAGAGTAGGAGAGATTGGGCGACAATGGACCTCCATCGGGAAAATGAATGTATATATAATATATATCTATATACGAACATATATCGCAAGATTAACGAATGGGTACTCCTTTTCAGAATCCGCACGGAACTCTCTCACAACTGGGGAAAGGAAAAAGTTTGCCAAGCTCAACACGAGAAAGCAGAATCGCAATGATGAAGAAAGAGGATTGGTTCCTCAAGAACACTAAATTATCACCGACCCCGAAGGGAAAATCTTGCAGAACAAAGCAAATCAAAAGCAGACAAGACCACCGGGACATAACGAACAAAATCCTCAACGAATCACAACGCATTCGTACATTCCCCCTAAAAGAGGAAATACGCAGAGCCGCTTAGCGCGTGGCTTTTTTCGCGAAATTTGACTTTCTTTTAACTGCGCTTTCTTTTCATAGCAAAATAATTAAAACGGCCAACCGGTTTAATTATGAGTTAATTAGTGGGGGGGTCCATGGAACCCCCCCCCCCCTTGGGCACTAACGGAAGTCATTTGGAATATTTTTAATTAAAAAATAAGATAAGAAACCGTAAATAAACAATTATAGGAAACTAAAAAATAAGTAACCCTTTCTGTGCTGACAACAAAACAATTTTCATCATGTAGTTGCCAAAAAACCTTACTGTACAAACTCTATGGGAAAATGGTACGGCATTTTGCAACCCCCGTAAAATACAAGATCCCCAATGTGGTTTTGTGTAAAGACTAAGTACTGTGGGTTCTTCTAGAATAGATAGCAATATAAATAAGTTTTAAAAATTTTTGATGTAAGCGCAAGGCTCATTTGAATTTCAGTCGTGTTGCCACATTTTCGCGTGTTTTGAAACAATGTCTTGCCCCTAATTGCACCCAAAATAAAAATCTCAGTTTTTTATCTGCTGATTGGGTTGTTCTTATGATCCTTCAAATGTGGTAGAAATTCGGCAAATGTTTCCATCGGGGAAAGTGGTTTCTTAAGGGGCGGTCACATGGACCCCCCCCCTTGCGCACCACAGGGAGTGACAACCCTTGGTACTTAAGTGTTAAAATGCAAGAGGGGCTACGCAAATCACCGCTAAATAATAGTAGGTTATACAGTCTCTAAATGGTCATTCAGATATATATATATATATATAGATAATATGAAATAATGGTGGACACATGATCCGGGTCCATTTTTACTAGCCCTAGATTGTCCAGTGTATATTTTAGCAAAAGATATGCCTGTCAACCCATTTCTTTTTCCGTTCCAAATAGAGGAAAAGTCTGTGATATTCACAGGACATTTGCAGTCAGTTCGGTAAGTTTACAGTGTTTCTCAGAGTGTACCAAAATGAATTCTGAAGAGGGGACTACTACTAATAATAGTGGTATACTAACCGTGTAGTCTATATCGCAATCTTAACGTAAAGGGCTATCATTTTCAGAATCCAGAGGATGCGAGGCTTCTCGCTTCTTCTGCGCAGGCCTCAGCTCCTGAAAAAACAGCGTCAAGCAGCGTCGTACACAATTCACCTGATGAAATATTCCTAGGCTTCAATTGGTCTCCTGATGATGGGGCAAATGACGCCGTAGCACTGAGCGACAGTATTTTCGTAAGTGCAGGAAAGTGACGTGTTCGTAATCGTCACCAGCTCTGCGAGCATGTTGGGATCCGAAATGTCGTAGGCGGGACTGGTCTCAATCACTATAATATGAACAAAATATGTGATGTGACGTATATATATATAATATATATATATTAAAATGAATCTATATTATATATAAGTATATTAATGTTTAAAGGAACCTCCAAAAAAGGTGGGATCGTGTACGAAGTCACGAGGGCGAAGCCCCCGAGTGATTTCGAACTACGTATCCACTCTTTTGAGAGGTTTCCCTGGACGTCTTAAACCATTGTGATCACAATGTAAAATCAATGTCAGTGACAACTAATCACTCCTTAGTATAAAACTTTGCATATTTACTATCACTGCAGAGGTCTCGAAAGAGTTGAAAGCTGATCATTGGCACGCGATAAGATTAATTACGATATACTGTTCGAGTCCACACATCAGTACTGTGGGGATGCACACTTTGCTACATGCACATGTGCGTTTGTCTGAGTTCCTAGGTACCCAGTCGTTGGGACATGAGGGATACACGGTAAGCGTAGTTTTCGAAAGCTCTTGCAAGGAGGAATGGATTTTTGGAAATAGGCCAACAATGTCACACCCAGATATCAGCCAACTGCAGAATCACAAACTTGGGATTACGATGGACCGACAGGACGACTGTCTTTATACCTGAGTTGATAAGGGACAAGCTTAATAATTTGTCATTAATTCCACGGGATCTGCACTTGGATTTACATTTACAAACATAGTTTCGGATGCACTTGCCATGTTATGCAGGAGGAATGGATATTTAGGATTAATACCTGGGA
>JAMKCH010014162.1:0-72976 GCA_023653785.1 Ophioderma brevispina
GAAGCTTACCCCTAACAATTATGGAAGTGCAAACCTAGCAATTTTTATTTACAGTCAAGGCACCATAGTTGTGTCAAGGCTAGCTTGGAGGAACACTAACCCTTTACAACATAATGATGATTAACCTTCCCGAAAACCCCTGACCAAGCCATGCCGATTAACACCACGGGCAGTAATCAATTGGAAATGTGTTTCAATGGGATACAAATTTGGACCCCGTACTGCGACGATGTTAGAATGAGTTTGGGGATTATTCTGCAATAAAATATGCTGCAACAATTTAGCGCTCCACAAAATTCTTAACATGTGATGCATGTGCATGTGATGGATGGCCACTTAATGGCTCATGGACAGGAAATTTAATGCGTCTCAGAAAATCAACAGCATCCATAACTTTATATGCTAATTATTTTGTCGAATACCGTCTGAAAATTATTTAACATAAGATAGACAAATCTTATGTAAAGTTGACAACATCTAATGTCAGATGGACATCTAATGGGTCAGTAGCTGTAGCATAGCACCTGTAACTACTTCGGGACAGACAGCTAACAGAATTACAGTTATTTGAGAATTCTGTTGGTCTGCTGTGAAAATGATTCCAATATGCCTTCCATGCCATCGTTAAGGTCAAGTGGAACCTTAAATAATCACAGCCACTCAAATCAGATGCTGATAATATTTGTTTTATTATCTTCTGTGTGGAGCACAAACTGTCGTAGTTTAAATAAATTTTGGACAAATTTGCCAGCAGATATTGTCTGAATTTCATAAATTTGGAGAAAAATGTATTTTTGATTCCGATATTGTAAAAGAATTTCAATTGATGGTATGCGCAATGCAGGCTAAGGCGACGGGAAAAAAAATGTTTTACGGGCCCAACCGACCCTAATTTTTCAGCTTTGCAAAATTTTTTTTTTTAGTTTTTCCCTAAAATCATGTAAAATCAGCCTGTTTTTAGCCCAAATTGATCAATTTTGGCGATTTTGTTTTAGAAAATTTGTTTGTAAAAAAAAATCACTTTTTCCTCTTGATTTTTTCAGATTTTTGGGCTATTTTAGGCCAATTTTGACCTCAAGAAAAGAAAAAAAAATAAGAAAAAATTTGACCAACCGACCGACCCTACTCAAGAGGTCCGCTCGCCCGTAAACATTGTGTTTTTTCCGTCACCTAAGTGGATTATTCTTTGAAAAGAACAAAATCGGCATGCTCAATTTTATGTGAATGCAGTTAAGTTCATTGTGCCAGTTGCAATTTTGATTGCTGTGAGTATACTATCTTGTTGACATTTTGGTTTTAAGTTATTACAACAAATTGTTAAAGGACAAAACCATGCTATGGTAGATTTTATGGGAACAGGCCATGTATACATTGTACATCTATAATGTATGACCTTACCTAGTACCTCAAACTCCTAAACATCTCATACATCAAGTTCTTTTTTCAAACTGATGAATCAAGTATGACTCATGCCCTTCACAAAAAGATGAAGGAATTACACATTTTCTGATAGATGATGACCAAATTTCACCATTAACTGTAAGTTTGGAAATAATGTCAATACGACAAAACTTTAAAGGTGCAACAAGAGATTTCACATATCAGGTGTCCAAAAAAAAAATCAAAAGCCCTGTCCCCTGATTTTTGCACTGATGCAATCAAGAAAGGATTAAACTGAGAAATATTGCTTTGGTACAGATATTGTGAATTATTATGCATCTGTGGTGCAATACCACAGTGCGATTAGCGCGTATCGCCCAACACTGCACAATACGCAAAAATATTGGGCATTCGGTCATACAACCTCGTCAAGCAAATACTCTGTTTTTATTAGTTTTGAAGCCATTTTAAAACTATTTTGGTCGTCAGCTTCTTCTTGCATAATAATAATAATATTGAATGGCTTTTTCGGCTGATAACAGAAAATATCGCCCTCGCCAAGAAAATATCAGGCTCGTCTTCGACTCGCCCAATATTTGATCTAGGCTCGGGCGATATTTTCTGTTATCAACCTCAGCCATCCAATATTATATAAATATCTAATTTCGTATTAACCCTAATGCCACATCTGTTTCTGACCTCAAGAGTAAGTGAAAGAATGAGGGAAGAGGGAAGAAGAAAAGTCAGAAATTTGGGTCGGTCTCGAACAAGGGACCCTTTGGGCCCCCAGTTCCATGACTGAGGATACCGCGCTATGACAGTGTCGCTGGCCAGCCCAGTGATTTTGTGCCCATGTGCATTTTTCTCACACAGTACATTGGAAATTTGTGCAATTTGGTGATCTTAGGGTTAGAAGCAAATACAAAATTGAGCCTGTTTTATATTGAAATATAAGCAAATAGAAATAAACCTTTTTTTATTTTTAAGACATCTGGAGCAAATTACAAAGTAAGAATTCTTTTGTGTCTAATCTATATTAAATCACTACATATGACACATTATATAAATGCCTCAAAATCTTTCATTGTACCTTAAACACTGAAGTGAAAAACACCATCCATGCCCTGTTGATTTACAAGGGGATTCATGAACCCAACTTCAGAAAAACTCTCTAGAAATAATCTTTTCATAAAATTAATACTACTTATAGGGGATTACTAAAATGTTTATGATAAAAATTGAGTTCCATCACCGTATTGTTCCTAATAAACGCCCTGGGGAGCTGCATTTTCCAAAAGAGGGGTGTTTATTAGAAGTTAAATTTGATGCAAAAATCACTGATATTTCCTAAAGCAATTCCTATTTTTACCTTCTTGGGCTGCTGCAGCGTGTCACTAAGTAACAATGCATCATTATTCAACATATTTCCTGGTTATAAAATAAATGCTGGACAGACAAAACAAGCAAGTACAGTAGGAGATGATTTTGAATGCAAAACTGCAAAATGTGTTATGGAACATGGATATTTTACTGCAAATTGGTATTATTAGTTAAAGGGGGATGCCCCGATTTAAGTCTATCATTTTTTTATCTTGATAGAATGGCCTTCACCCCAAAACCCCATCTGTAAAGTTTTGCCTCAATATTTCAACCCATTTTGATATGAGAGCTAAAAATGTGATTTTGTATTCCCTATAGAGTACTTTGTAAAATTAGTATTGGTCGCCCAAAATGGTGCATGTTTTTGCTCATAACATCCACACCAAACATCCTTTAGCCCTAAGATTTCACAGGGTAAATAAGAAAAACAGTAGCTTTCTTCTGATATCACAAAAACTTTGACACGCCGTGTAAAATCTAGGGCCCTCCCTGGGGACGAGGCTATTAGTGGCGGTCCATGGCCTTAATAATAAGGATTTTGTAAAGGATTGGTGCTGATCCGGGTAAGTTTTGGAAATGCAAGTGTTTTGAAGGTACCAAATATGTTTTTAATGGGGCATTATTAGACAATTATGGGGCATTTTGCATTAGGGGAGAAGCATTTTGGGACACAAGATGGTCTTTAAAATTAGGGGCATATTATTATTTTTGACACACATCAAAGTAGAAAATAATAGTACAGTAAAAGTGACTGGGCTCTGTAAACATGATATGGCAAGCATGTTAGTTGGATATCTGTTCTACAGGTTAGAGGGCCAATCCATATAAATGAACAAAAAAACATTTGTAGTTATATATTCGACAGTCTTTATCATTCAGTAGACAGATACTGCAATTTCATTGGATGATAGCCTTTGAGATATTTTACGTATTACTCAACATTGAAATTGCTTTTGAGTAATATATCTCGTAGTACTCAGCGTAGCTCGTATTACTCAGTGCTTATACCAGAGCTAACTCTCTGAAACTTGGATATGCCAAAGTATAGTACAGCTGGCATTTGTGTCTGTGTAAGAGCACGTAAAAAACGTCCCCTGGCCAGGGTACTGATTCTCCGGAGATAATTGGAATTTCCACGGAATTTCGCTACTCGCACAATGGCGGCAGATTCAACTAAATTTACCGTCAACAGCAGACGGACTTGAGGGTCGATTTGTTTTGCATTTACGCGAGGAAAGTGAGAAGAGAGAACAAGTCAGAATCAATTCCAACAAATACTAAGGTGCAAATGAAAAGGCTGTCGCATGTTCCGCGCTTACTTGTTGCAGTGTGAGAGGGACGCGGCAGGTAGACTTTGAGGAATTTTACGGAGGCAGAACTAGATGCAGCTCTTGAAGGGTTTTGGCTAAGTGCACGCAGCATAAAGGGCGAGAAATACCGAGCCAGCTCGCTTGATAACTGCACAGACATGGATGTGTTTTTTTTCTGCGAGATCTGAGATCTCCACCTTTCAACAAGTCATTGAATTTATCAGAGATAGGGCATTTCAACAGTCCAAATGAGCATTCAAAGCAGCACTTCGTGAGCTGAAAAGATGAGGTCTTTGGGCATGTCAATCATCACGTGAAAATTGTGGATGTGGATTTGAAGCTTTTGGTATACTCCACAGTTCAAATGCGTAAAACCATGTTCAAACTGCAGAGAGAGAAAAGTACAATTCGACATTCGTTTTTACTTTTTCAGGCGAGGTTGGGAACACATGCATCGAATGACAACGTCCACATATTCTTACGACCAGTCCTGAAACAGGTGAAAGATTTGTATGCCAAGCTGTCCGACGCAAAGACAAAGAACCACCAAGGTGACTGTAGGGAAAAGTCATACGGCAGTAATGCCGAAATGCTGGCGATAGCAATGTCCAGTTGGGTACGTATTTGAAATACACTATCTATCTTCATCCAGAATGCGAGGTCTTTGTGGGCGACCCAAACCTAGTATGAATTCTCATACGGAGGACAGGAAGATTGTGTGTGGTATAGTAGAGGCCCCATCGGAAAATCTATGTTGGGAAATTATTTGAAAAGGGCTCAGTACCAAAGTACGCTTTCGCAATATACACAAACCATCAGTAAGAGTAAAGGGTGATTGCTGCAACGATCCTCACCAGAAGAAGAAATACGCTGTCTCCCAAATTAAGTCTGTGAAGGTCATCGATCCGTGAGCTGTTTAGCAATTTATCAGAGGAGGAAAAGATAGTAAGAGAGGGTCAAGGACTCTACGTAAAAGTTTAAGCCAAAGGGTACGTATAGTCTAGAGCCCAGTGCAAATTCAAAATCAACTCCGCGAAGTGCAACGATTCAACATGAACAGAAGCACGAGAAAGCACCGTCAAAACATGCTCCAGACCTCCAGCATCTCGTAGGCGTGGTAGGCCTAGGCCTGCTCTCTACCAATATGACTAATGTACAGCAACAGAGTAATATCACATCATCTTTGCCTCCCTCCTGTCCATTGCAAACGATTCATCACAGATTTGCTTTAACTTGGATTTTTTTGTCAAGAGAATACGCCTAGCAGTACAGAATGCAACACATTGACTTAGATCTGAGTCACTCTACTCCGAGACCTTACAAATGAACCTAGTTTTAACAATCAACTGAAGTCAATATGGTCGCACGCAATACCAGGGAACATCAAGGTCAGGTAGGCCTTATTTGATCCTCTACACGCCAGTAAGTTCGGACACATCTCACCACCAGAGCTCAACACCACACTTCAGGGCTGCTATTTTCACCGGGTGCACAATCAAACAACTGGTAATCAAGTCAATAAAGCATTAAATAAAAAGAGGAAGGAAAAAGATAAATGTACATATGTTGAACTTTTAGAATTAATTTCAGCCGTTTGAAAACGATTTTTTTTTTGGAACCCTTTTTGTTTTTGGAACTTTTCTGCATTTGATGTGTTTCTTATTGAATTTACGACTTTTAATACTGTGGACACTGAATTTACATGCAGCCTGAAGGAGGATATGTTAATTTTATTATGGATGTCGGAATGGAGCATTGTAGCACATTGAAAAACCACTGGAAAATAGGTAAGTAGTAAACTATTGATATTTTTCTGAAATTTAATAGACCTATGAAGTTTAGGTCTTTGTATCCATGTCTACTGAATGATAAAATCGTTACCCCATTTGTTCATGCAATACGGAAATACCTATGGTTGGGGGGGTTCCGTATCACATTCGTCCTGCGGCCTCATGTGATACGGCACCCAACCATAGGTTTTTTTTCCGTATTGCATGACAACAGGGGATAACTAATATCTTTTTGTGGACCAGTGATATACTATATTTTATGACTTCCCACAGCTCTACATTGTGGGCCTTACACTGAAAGGAATGTGGCTGTTATCAGCATATCAAAAGGGTTCTCATGATCACTATATTCAAGGAATTGGGTATGCCTGCCATGATTCCAATAACCCTAAATGACCTTTGACCCAAAATCCCTACCATCCCTGCATCCCCATTCAAGATTATTCTATCACTTTTGTTTCAATTTCCACTAGCATAACCTTTGACCTTACCTGTGTGACCACCTCATCTTATAGCACTGCCCAAGGACATTCTCTATTTTTTCATAAAAATCCATCCGATATGGTCATGCAGCTGTTAGCTGGTGCCCAAAAATACACCTAAATTAAAAGTGATAAAGCTAGTTTTTGCTCATAAACTGTTGTTGTGTTTTATGTTTAATCCATCATTTTTTACATTTCTAAAAGAAACAAATAGCCAATAAAAATATGGCGTACAATTCTGGATTTTAGAAAACACAAAATCTTCCTTTTGGTAACTCAATCATCTACTCTGAAAAAAATACACATCATAACTACAAGCTTTCTTTGATTTTGCTTAGTTTTTCAAGTAAACCGGATAAACCCAACTTTGACCCACATAGATCAGCTACTCTTCATACGCTGTGCTTCACATCAATTATAAATAGTGAGCATCTACAGATAGCTATCTCAGACTTTTAAATAGATCCTTTCACAGAGCTGCCTCCATGTCTTATGGATGAGTGTAAAAGTATTTCTGTGGTTGTCCCATGACTGCTTGCTATGTCAGCCCAACAGCAACTTAAAAAGCTTTAAATCTCTACTTTAAATTATCCAGTTCTGTTCTCTCTTCATATTTTATATTTGTCTATGTTTTGGATCTCCTACAAAAGGATTTATATAGTTAGTCTAGTATTTGCCTTTAGTTACACAGGTACAACCCTATTAAGGTTCATCCTGGGATAACCCGCTAAACGCTTTCCAATGCTCTAATTTTATTGAAAACTGTGTCAAATTGTTCATCTCTTCGTCCTCATGTTTTCATTTTTGGCATTGATTTGGATGCATAATTAGAAGGTAAAAGGTACAAAGGCTCAATGAACAATATAGGGGTCACTAACTTAACCTAAAAAATTGTATACATAGCTGCAAAATAGTTCAATACATTTCCTACTTGAGACATGACCAAGTATAATTTGACACCAGTTTCAACAAATCTGAGCATTTGATAATTTTACACAGGATGACTTGACTTACTAGGTCTGTAGCTGTGCAATTAAGGCCATAACCTAGACAAACTATTCCTTTTTTAAATGAAAAATATACATTGGTGTAACTTTACACAATCTGACTTTATTTCAAATTTACCCCTGAACTAATTTTACCCCTTATTTTACAATGTTCCCCACATGTCCCAGAGGTTGGAGAAAAAAATCTGATTATGCCCTTCAAAATAGAGAAAACATTTCAAAAACATCTTCCTCAGACTTAGAGAATGGGATCCTCTTTTATGACCCTATTAAAAAAAAAGGCAAAATGTCCCAATATATTGTATTGGGACATACAGATGGGGTAAAAAGTCACAAAACCTCTCTACTTCATATTGAATGGCAAAGCAAAACTCAATCATAAAACAAAATGATGGAATACTAACTCACGAATACAACCTAACTCTTGAAGTAGTTAGCCCTCTTTTAGTAAACACCACTTTTTTAAGTTGCCAGGACAAACAAGTTAGTTTGGGTGGTGCTTATTAAATCTCATTTTATTTACCATAATCTGCTTTTTGAAGCTAAAAATGTCACCAAATTGTTGTTTTGTATTTCCATGCAGTCCCAGAGTTTATTTTGGCCTTTAAGCAAAAGGTGAATTAACTTCGTTTGCTACTTCAGTCATTTGTAGTCGTTCATAATTGTATGGAAGGCACTCATACTTGGGACGTAAACATCCTTAGGAACAAACCCTGCAGCAGGAGTGACAGGATTTGGTAAGAGAAAAAAAATGACAAAGCAAAGGGGCCATTCCCAACTGAAAGATCGCAATGTGCCTCTACATTTAGCTATATGCCCTCAAACAGTAGACACCAGACTATTTAAGGATGGATGGACCTATTGTGTTTTAGAAATATCCAATTTCAATAAACTGATTTTTTAATAGTTTTGCTTCTTCTTCTTTGCGTATCCACAAGTCATTGGTAATGGCTTGTGGTGGTGTTAGGATTTATTCAGCTGAGTATTGTTCCGGGACGTGTGTATCCATGATATGGACGCTCCTAACATAGTTTCCTAGGAATCATTTAAACACATAATTTTACTATTAACAGGATCAATATGAACCATGCCAAAAATAATGAATATCAATGTTATTTCATCTTTTTTCTGGTACACCAAAAAGGTAAATTTTTCAAAATATCATTAAGTGTTAAAAATGTGGACTACTTAATTATTCGATAAAAACAAACAAGAAACAAGAAAGGTAAATTATTTTAGGTATGGTATTGGAATTATGGTTCCCTGTTTAAAATAAGGCAATGTGTTTGATGAGTTTTAGTAAAAACTTAAAAACAGGCATAAAAACTAATTTGTTGACATTGGACAAAACTTAAACACATTAGGTTTGACCATCCCCACACTTTTCACTGCAAGCTATCAGTTTTACACAAGGCAGCTTCATGAAGATAAAACAATTTAATCCTGACAAAGTAGCCAAATTGATCATGCCATACCCCTGTCTAAACAAATCCCTTTTAAACATGTTTAACTCTTTCCCAGCCAAGAAACCACCTATTCTCATCTTTATGGGTGCCATCAACCTTCCAAATGGCTACCCTAATGACCATACAGAACTCCCATCTACCAATGACAAAAATCTACCATGTACACAAACATATCATCTATGCTCAGACCAGATCATCTTTTATATTGTTGACCTTAATCCCCGACAAAAACTCAACCAGGCCAGGGGAAATCTAAACCGCCCAGCGTGTGCAGCGAGTTAAAACCCCTTTTATGATTCTGTAGAATTGGTTTCTGCAGCCTACAGCTGTCTGGGCATATTATTGCTCCAAAAAGCATAATACACAGGTATAAATATCAGTATACATGAACACATGTACACACAAGTGGCATTTGCAGGGGTAAGCTCGTCTTCCATGTTTGTACATTATGGGTGACATTTCTACATTTGACAAAGGAAGAACTGGAGAACTGAAT
Organism: Ophioderma brevispina; assembly: GCA_023653785.1. Lineage (NCBI taxonomy): Eukaryota > Metazoa > Echinodermata > Ophiuroidea > Amphilepidida > Ophiodermatidae > Ophioderma > Ophioderma brevispina. The sequence continues at coordinate 9,312 of JAMKCH010014162.1, forward strand.
GTGATCTGTGACTTAGCCCTGTAACCAGTTATATTGAAGGTTGATATTTGGCTCAAATACCAGTGCCAGAGAGAGTCATTTTTCCTAAGGATTTGTTTTGTGGAGCTCTTTCAAGTTCAATAGCTTAAATTTGGACTAATATGAGGCTAAAACACAAATCACTTTGCATGACAGCCCCCCCCCCCCAACCCCGACATACAAACACCCTACAACAGATCCTGGGGAGCACCACTGGGCCACTGAACAAATATGGGTATTGCTGTGGGCAAACATAACCAGGTTTGGAATATATATGGTAAATTGTATACTATTTGACATTTTGCCCATATATTTACACAAATAACAGCAGCAAATCAGCAAAGACACTAACAAAATATGCAAATGTAGCATTGAGTGGATTGAAAATGTCCAGTTGCACTCTGCGTACTGCGTAAGGTGCTTTTGAACGCGTGTGTGTAGCCCAGGACGGATTTATTTTCTCAGTGGGTAATGTGTTTTAATTTCCATGATAAATTGTGGGCCGTATTCTCAAACGATGTTTAAAATAAACGGTGGTTAGGCCTAAACTGTGGTTAGCTAAACGCACTGTTTAAAAAACCGCAGGTTAAATATTTTAACAAGTCGTTTAGCTAACCACTGTGTTTCAACGCCGTAAATATCATCCACCGAACTGTGACTTATCTTCGCCTATATCATTACGTGTGCGTGAACAATATTTATATGCCAGACAATGCCTTCCGTAGTTGTAAATGCAACGCATGAAGCCGACGGGTAAATTTCAAGAATGTTGCGCTACGCAAGGAGCTTTAGAATTTGTTGAATGATGAGACAAAAGCCCGGGCCTATTTAAAACTGTTTTATGTCGTTGTGCCGCACTTGCTATCATTCAATACTATAACAGATAAACACGAGCATGCATAAAAATAGAAGCAAAGGAAAAATGGACGAGAAGAAATGAACTGAGGACTCGGAAAAGAAAGATAAGAGAAATAAAGGAGGTAACTGGTCTAACCAGGAGTATCACATAGAGCTGAAAATATCAGGCATTTGATGAAAACGTGAAGTTAAACACGCCTTAAACTACCCCCGGACCAAGTCTAAGTTTAACAACGTTTTAGGCATGTTTAACGATGTTCGGCTAAAATTTAAACAGCGTTTAAAGTTAACCATGCTTTGAGAATTGCGTTTGTTTTAGCGGGCGTTTAAATTGCGATTTAACCAGTGATTAGCGTTAAACATCGTTTGAGAATACGGGCCAAAATTTTTAAAACTACTAACTAAGGCATATCATTCTGTTTTCGGATAACTGCGCATTTACTTTTGCTTGAAAAATTAGACAAATAAATGCACAGTACTTGCGCTGAATTTGGATGCTTGTCCAATGCACTTGTTCCATCTCAGCATGCGTGTGCAATAATTTGTCCTATTTTCCTCGCAAGAAATAAATGCGCAGTTATTAACCCATAAAGAGGTCTGAGGTAGTACCCCTACCACAGGCATTAATTGACAATGATAAACTACATGATGACCAAGTTTGGTTGGGAATAGCTATCCAGGGGAAAATTTGGGATAAATTGTCCTTTTTGTGGATGAAATGATAGAGACACGTACACACTCAAGACATCCATCCAGATACTACTATTTCATAAGCCAGATTTTGCTATGCAATCCACCCCAAAAGCGTATGAATCATGCAACCTAAAAACCTCTGACACTAATTTCTCTTTTATATTCTTTATAAGATACAAAGGTGAACAATAGCCACAAGAGGTATGACTAAAGACCAAAGTTTCCCATTTTCTAAATCGCCAATTCCGTTTTCTTTTCCGTTTTCTAATTAAAAGCCTTAATTCATCAAATGCCATTCTAGGGAAACATTTCAATTTTCTTAAACTAAAAACACAACAACATTACATAAACTAGAAACACCAGGAACAAGCACACAGGAAGTATGCCGAATTTGGCATTAGATTTACCGGGCAATTTTGGTGAAATCAGCAAAAATAAAGCTTACTAAGGTCTTTAGGTATGACAAATCATGGACTAATAATATACGTAGCAACAAAGTAAACCAAAAGGGCCAATCAGTGGTTCCCAGGCTATCACAGCAGCCTAGAACAAAGTCACAATGTGGAAAGCAAATGCTTACACACATGGCATTTGAAAAGCTGGAAGCCATTGTTGCCGATTTCTTCAAAGACTCTCTGCAGAGATGTGGACTGCATTATAGAGGAAGGTCCTACCAGTGGAGTAGGTTCTTGAGACTGATGGGATGAGTGCATGTCTTGATATGTCAAGATATATGTTTCACACTCTCAAAATACAGACACTGAAATCCCACATCTAATCACCATACACAGATAAAACTGACAGCACTCCAACCAGAGAATTACGGGTATGTGTGTTTTGAGTTAGTAGAATTGTCACAAGGGGGCTTGTTAAAACCCCACATCCTCTTTAACACTTGCCTCGTTTCAGGCAATGGCATATGACATTAACAGTATGCAGCATCTCAACGGAGCAAAACAAATAGGAGAAAAAATCAAGAGCCGACCAGTTCAAAGACATTGTTACATGGAGGATATTATGCTTTTGACATTATCATTATAGCTTACAAGAATATACCATGTACCTACTCACTTTGAAAAAAAATGGAGGGCAATAATTTACCTGTTGAATTTTTTCAAGAAAATTTTCATATAGAACAGGAAACACTTTAATGACATCCCTGAAAGTCCCCAGATATACGAGTCAAAAGAAAACTGTGTTACCTCTCAGAAAAAGGAGGATACTGTCTATTTACTATCATTTTGCCATGAAAAAAGTTGCAGGGAACATGAAAATTAGGTCAAAACACCTGAGCAGTTCCTTGTAAACAGGTATGGCCTAAATGTTTTCCATGTTTGTTACAACCAGACCGACCCTCAATTTTTTGAACAAAAAACTTTGGGTGTGTTAAAACATCTAGTTTGGGCACTTAAAAAATGTCAGAAAATGCACAAAAAATACACAATTTTGATGTATTTCAAATAACAAGAAATACAACTCCCATCTAGACATAATCATCTCTACCTTCAACATTATTTTAGACTTATTTTTTACTAGACTTCCTCAAAATGGTGAATAGCTACACCCATTTTATTTATCATGTGGTAGCTATCATGGATCCTCAATCTTAATAAGCTGTTCGTACATGTAAAAGTCAATTTTTCATAAATTCCTTTAAAGGTGCTTGTTCCGATTTATGTGTATTGTGTTCTCTACTTGATATGAAAGACTGGCATTTGCATGTACACCCCATCCCATACCATGGGAAACAAACTTGCGGTTTTGACGGTAGAAGCAATAATGCATATTGCAAAGCCCTATTCACTACTGTGCTAATATTGATGGTTAACCATAAATAAGGTGTTTTTTGTTTATATCTTGGGAATGAAATGGATTTGAGGGCTCAAATTTCAGGATGACAATGAGAAAAATACTGCCTTTCATCTGATAACAAATTCGATACTACTTTGGGGTAAATCAGGGGGGTCCCAAAGACGATCGGAACACGCACCTTTAATGTACATTAATTATTTGTTGTTTTTTTACTTAAAATATGAAATGGGCGACCTTTTAAAAGCCTAATCTCTCCTTTTAACAACAAAATTAGAGAAAAATGAGAAACTGCACTTTTTTCACTAATGACCAAGAGGTAGAGTAAATTGTTTTATTGGACAGCTAACAAAAGTAGTTTTGATCATAACAGCAAGACAAACACAACCCCTTACTTTTAAACAATAACAAAGCAGACATAATGTCCAAATTTAATTGGCACACATTCACATGCCTCTTTTATGGTGATGCTACATTATAATTTATCTTGGGTGAGGCCTATCTGCACGGCCATTATGAAGACTATACATTAAACTCAAAGTGTCACAAGGGCTCCTTTACCACGGCACTTCTCTCATAAAACATTCATGATGTGTTGGCACCCAACTATATCATATGGATGGGTTTTACGGTTTGCAAATCAACTGTGGTGTAACTTTTGGCAATCCATGCCAGTGAAGCCATCATTAAAATACTAAATATAAACATTGTAAATATCATTCCGGATATGATGACTAATTCTTGTTTTATTATTGCTGTATTTTGGCTGTTTGGTTGGTAGCAAAGCCACCTCCTATGCAAGGTATCAAATTGAAAATACACCTCTATTCAACAATTGCAAATTAAAAATACAGTGTTTCCTGGAATGCATGGGTTGTCTGCCATTGCAGTTTGTAAATGGGGTCAAAAGGTCACATCAAGAGTAAAAATACTTTGGGGCTAAGGGGGCTACTTGAACAAATTCTACCAAAAAGTAGCCCTCATTTTTCCATAGGCCGAAATTTCTCACAGGGCCTATTTTGTGAAAACTGAGGGCTAATCGCCCTTAGCCCTCATGTATTTTGAGCCCTGGGTCACATGGGGTCATCAGAGGTCAATCTGTGGACATCCCATCCCATATGAGTATTGGGCTTGTGGTTCTGATGACCGAGTATGATATAAAATTAGATTAATGAGCCCCATATTTTTACTTGGTCGAGCTATGAAGGCAACAATTTGGGCTTCGCACGATATTTTTAAACTCCTATAGCTCCGACCAAGTAATATTGGTGTGAAAATTCATCAATGGGATCAGTAGTATTTTGGATCCAATATTTTCCCACGTCCACACAAACATAATAATGAAGTTAATTGATCAATGGGTAAAAGAGTGTAAGTCGAACAAGTGCAAGGACCACAGTTCTTATGGAAAGCAATCAAGAAATTACAGATGAAGCAACAAACACTTATCAAGGCTCTTGGACCCAGTGATGCAGATTCTCCGGAGTAATAACCATGGGGCATAGAATTGCATCCTTCAACGTCATTTTGTGGCTATTGCACATCTCATTCTCTGCACAGTTTTCACTCACTCTCTCTCTCTCTGTCTGCCATTTAGAGCCCAATTTACTATTCTAAAAGACTTCTGGAAGGAAAAATCCAGGTCTACTGTCGATGCTTGGTTCACTAATTTTACTTTTGGAAAATGGAATAATAAAATTTAGTTCACAGAAATTCAATTGCAATCAACTATTTATTTATTTTTCAAAATTAACCTGCACAACTAATTTGCATGTTAATTAATGTGGCATTGCTTTTTTTTTCCCAAAAGTTTACAGCTGTGTTTTGGAATTATAACCAATATAATAATTTAATAATATCATATGCAGAACCAGATGAATAGGGGTTACTAAAAGAAAAAAAAAATCTTCTCTTTGTTTTTCCTTCAAACTTGTAAACTACAACAAACCAACAAACTTCACCCTTGATTATGTGCACTCTGATAACAGATTAGTCAGTAGGGAGCTCATCAAAATAATTTGTCAATTTTTTAACACAATCTGGAATCAAGCTGGATCAAAATGTGATCATTTTGTTCCAAAATTTGTTTCTAAAAAGTTGACAAATATTGGTGGGCTCCCCACTGACATATTTTCAAAATCAACAGTATATGAATTCATTTCTTTTAAGCATCGTTTGCAATCAGTATCCCAAGTTGGTGCGACAAAACCTTTGACGGTTTGTCCTGACAGAGTGGTAATGTTCAAGAAAAATCGACAAGAACATCAACAATCCATTAGTGAACAAAGCGTGCACCGAACATTTGTAAATTCAGTCAAGTTAAGTGTCCAAAGCCAATTCCCATATCATCTTTATTATGCATGACCAAGATTAAACCCCCTTGTTATATCACTTATAAGAACAGGATAATATCAATATCAGTACAACTAGTAAGCCAGGCAAAAGATCCGTTCTATTAACTCTTAAACTAAGTCACATTATGCAACACGAAGTATCGGGCTGATTGACATCATTTAGAATGGATTCATGCTTGGCTGCAGATGAGAGAGAGGAGAGAAAAGAAGGACCTTTTTTCAAATGTAAACACCGCCTGGATTAATACAGTTTAGCAACTACGATTTGACACACAGTTGCTCCATTTGTGGTCTATGGGATGGTCTTATAAACTGATGACACTAGACAGGAAAGGTGTGAAACAATTCTCTTGACTAAGGGAAAGGGTTAAAACCTACAGACCCACCTGCAGATTATAATAACTTCCTAATTCATTTTTTGATAAGCAGAGATCAGGGAGCCAATAGACAGTTGTTATGAAATTAATCCTTCTGAATTAACAAAGAAAAAAAAACAATCTTGTCTAGATAGATTTTGTAACTAATGCTTTTCTAATGGATTGTTTATGTTTTAGTGTTTATCAATGGAGTGGTCAAATTTAATATAGCACTGTACCAGGCATAGAGAGTGACTATCTATCTATTTTGCAAATTCAATGATTATTTAATTTTTATTTGACCAGGATTTACAAAATAACGATGATAAAACTCGGAGGAAGATTCTCTTTTTGTCGAGGGTAGGGTGGGGCTTTTAAAGGTTTGTTTTTTTGCTGCAACGGAGATTTTACATAACAGGTGGCCATAAAAAATCAAAAGTACTGATTTTGCCATAGATGCAAAAGGCTTTCCATCAAAAAATCCCCATATGAAAGGATTACGCTGAGAAAGTTTCTTTGGTACAAATATTGTGAAATTTCTAATTTCGTATAGGCGCAAACAAAATTCAGTTATGTTTTCTCTTGAACATATAGCCCTAAAATAACTTTTGTTTTCACTTTTAAGACATTTCTGTAACAAAGTACAAGGTAAGAAATCTTGGATTGTGAATCTAAATGAAATCATTGCATATGACACATTATATGGAGCATGAAAATCTCTTGTTGCACCTTTAATAAGTCTCCTGCAAAACCAGTAGCAGGTGGGCTAAGCAAAATATGAAATACTAACAGTAAAGGGTTCATATTACCAAGATTAGAGGGGGTAAACAGTGTCTTGTTTTCTTTTCTTGCTTATATAGTCTGATCAAAATGGGAGTTTTATTTGATTTTGATATGGTGGTTGCGAATCATTGTTGAAGACTGCAAAGGAGTCAAGAAATCAACATTATGTTAATGCTTTTAGTAAAGGTTAAGTTTACAATAATTACTTTAACCTGATGTTTAAAAGTTTTCTTGAATTTATATGTGTGTGTTCTCGCGCGCGTGTGTGTGTGTGTGTGTGTGTGTGTGTGTGGCGTGCATGCACCAACATATACACATACTGAAAAGCGTACTTTTAGACCTTTTATCTCTTCACCTGAAAAATAGCTGGGCATAGTAATCTGTATCAAAGACGCCTCCAAATTTTGTCAACTGACCGTGACAGGATCTCCAAAGATGTGTGTCGAGGTGAAGTCTGACGTGAGAGGAGTGAGGTGTCTTTGCACAAATTATGGCACACGTTGCAAGCTTATAATTTTGTCTCAATCAAAGTATTGTGGTGGTCATCGTAAGGGGGGGGGGATGTACCCACCAAAAAAATTGCTTGTGAAAACATCTTTAGTAACAAATTTTGTTACTATAAGCCTTTTTGTTATTAAGGGGGAATATGGGTTTGGAAGGGCTAAACAATACAAATTGCCAAATGAAATTCAGGACAAAATGTACCTTCTTTTGGTTTTTGTTTGTAAAACATTCGAGCTTCCGTTCAAAAGTTATGGTCAAAACATGTAACGGAAAAGGTAAATTCGCCAGGAAGCAGCAAATTTATTGTTTTATTGCTTATGTATTTTATTGTTTTTTCAAGCTGTGATATTTAACTTTTTCGGCTTTAAATTCTATATCTCGAAAACTAAATTTGCTGTTGATCTCTAAGTTTAAATTATTAGTGAAAATGCAATCTCTAATTGTTTAATATTAATAAGAGCAAAAGAGTGTTTCTAAAAATATACAAAAACCTAAAAAACAGTGGTTCTAGAATGACCACCATGGGGACAATACTCCATGGGAACAGGATTTAAGGGGGATCAGTAGTCAAGAAAGGAAAAAATTAATTATTATTTGTTTCGGTTTTGACTACTGACCCCCCTTAAATCATGTTCCCATGGTGCAATGGCACCATGGTGGTTCATTCTATAGCCCAATTAGTATACTACTTCAATATTGGCTATATGTTTCCATTTCTCTAGGGTAAATCGTTTTCGAGAAATCTGCGCGCCGCGATGACATAGAATCGTCCAAATTCACTTTTTGAAGTACGCATTTAGTTAGGACAAACTGTTTTTTTGGTTTTGTATATTTAAAAAAAATGTTTTATGCTCTTATTATATATTAAACAATTAGAGATTGAATTTTCACTAATAATTTTAAAACTAGAGATCAACATCAAAAATTAAGTTTTTTGAGATATAGAATTTTAAAGCCGAAAAAGTTAAAATATCGCAGCTTTAAAAAACAATGAAATTTTTTATTTTTAAATAAACCAATAAATTTCGCTCCAAATGTTTGGCATTTTCGAACCATAACTTTTGTGAACGGAAGCCTCCGCTTGTTGTCAAACAAAAGCAAAAGAAGGTAATTGTTTTCCTAACTTTCAATTTGCAATTTGTATTTTAGCCCTTCCAACCCCATATTCCCCCTTAAAACCACTTTTAGACATATTTTTTAGAATTTCTTCATTTTTTTTTTTTCAATTTTTCATTTTTTTTACTAAACTACTCATTGTTCTTAGCCCTCTCGATTGCACCACAGGCCAATAAAGTTACTAAATTAGAAAGATCCTCTTTTCTACTCTTTACGGAATAAGCCTCAATACTAGATTACAGCTTATTCCGTATCGGACATAATAAAGTAAAGTAATAACGTAAGAATTAACCCACAACGTCAAGAAAATAACCCCACAGCGTTATAATAACCCAACATTCATTTCTACATACAAATAATCCCACAACATTCCACTCTAATAAGTACACAACACACACACCTAACCATGCACAACAGATTGCGAAGTGGTCCTGCCAGTTATGCTGGCAAGCCCACAAAATATATTTGTGAAAAGATGTTGCATTAGAGTTCCCAATGAGTGGGTACTATAGCATATCATGTGCAGGGACTGTAGCAAACTAAAAATAAAAGTGCAAAGCTTGAGTAGAGGATAGGACATACCTGGGAACGTGACACCCCACACTGTTGTAATTTGTAAGCAGAATGCATCTTCTGTTGGTGAATGAAGTCTTTGTCAGCAAATTATATGTGAAAGTCCTTTAAAATTTACATAGATTTGCAGTTGCATTCATTTGGAATTTTTTGAGCTATCATTTATCAGAGATTGTGATTCAAAATGCAAGTTCCATTGCCCCATTGAAGTTTATTCACCATATCTTGCATTTATATAATACTAGGCGGTCCCCGGGTTTCGCGATCACCTGGGGTTTTCGCGATCACCTGGCTTGAATGACTTCTGGTTTTGCGGTTCCTTGACCTTGAATGACCCTGATGACGTTGTCCCCCATGACTTTTGAAATTTTCGGCATCAACAACAACCCCACCCACCCACCAAGTTTCAGGACCGTGCGACCCTCGGTCCTCCAAGAAAATAGATAACACTGTCAAACACACCGACAGATAGACATACAGATTGACAGACAGACCACCGGTTATTAATATATAGATGAAGCTTCATCTATTACCGCATATTTTTAATACTGTAACAGTATTTCAAAATCATTGAACATATTTTTTGATACGCGTGGCAGTTAGTTTTTGTACTTGGTGGCTTATCTAGCACTAGTAATACGTGTGATCCTTTATAGCCGTCTTGACCTTATGATTTACATCGGCTCATACTTTGCTTGCTGCCGTTGGTGCTCCATTATCTTAGCGGGATCGTATTCAACGTAACATAAAAATGGCTGCGTACCACCGACGACCAAACACCACGGTTGTGTTACATGAGGAAGATCCTACACACAAACAGAAGATAATATAACACCGGGACATAGCACACCAGATTTGTATCTTTGTGAAAAACAACTCATGTCAGTGACAGAGTCACCACTTAAGACAAGGCTTAGCTTTCGAAGCTTGCTTTAAGTAAGTCTGCCTTCCTGCCAGGGTCACACAGAATTCGTAGGCCATGGCAAGTCATGAAAGTGACCACGCATACCCCCCACTTCGCAAATTGTGTTGCATTTTAACTGTCAGCTTCATATTATATAACAATAATAATATTGGAATTGGCTTTTGTTCTGGGTGATATGAGAATCTACCACACTAGTCCATAAAATATCGAACTCGTCATCAGCCTTCGGCCGGTTCGATATGTTCATGACTCGTGCGGTATATTCTCATATCACCCTCGAGCCATCCAATAACTCTTGTATATTCTTCCTGGAAAGTGCCCACCCTATCATTTTTGAACAAATATTATGTACCACTTTACATAGCCCTAGATCTAGGGGCTCACATGTTCATTCAGCATAGCACCAACGAGCTTGTTAAAGCAATACACATTTTTTTGAAAAGCACCCCAATGTTCCTAAATTCCTCCAATTTTTGAGACTTTAGGCATCAGCTCATTGATAACTGGGCTATACATATACTGTGAATGATAAAGCTGAACTTGTCTATGTATCACAAAGAAGGAACTTTTTTAATTGGGATAAGTAAATTCGTACCATAATAATTCAGTGCTGCTAGAAAATCCTTCCAATACGAATAGCCATGAAATAGAATCATTGTGTCTACCACCCCCCCATCCTTAGTTGTTCCTGTTGTACTAGTCACAATGAACGACAGCAAATTTAGTGTTCCTTCCATCTCTTTCATTAAGTCCAATCTGGGGATCCCGATTCTATTATTACAAAATCAACTATTCGTTTGTGACAATATATATACTTTTGAGCATTACCGTTGACAGTTAACTAGAATTCCAGCACAAATACTGTGCAAAACCTCGAATTTGTAAAATTGGGGGGGGATTCTTCAAAAGTGGCTTTTATTGCTTTAAGTCTTCCTTTATCCGTACTTACTAGCTTTTAACAACAGACTGTAATGTAACTTTTGAAGTTAACAAATTGTCCATCAAAGTGGCAATAGTGGTGTACCATACCAGCATGTATTTGATATTTCTATCTATAAACAACAACTGAATTCAGTAATCAGTTTCTTAAATCTAATTATGGAAGGCAAATAAGCTTCCCCCTATAAACTGACTTACTGGATACCCTCTGGAATGAATATGTTAGCAGCAGACTACATACTATACATTTTCACACAAAACGTGTTTACTCAAGTATATTTTCATCAACTTAGATCAACTTAAGAACAACACTGATGGGGCTGCACTTTTCCAAGAAAAGAATACCTAAACATCAGGCAAAGGGTTTCCCAATTTTGCTGAAGTTTTAACACTGCTCTGAAAGCTTCTTATGTTCTTTTTCTAAAAAACCTTACATTACTCAGCACAGTTGTGAATAACCTTAAGTGCTATAAATAACACCAGTGATGCTATCGGGTTCACCATTCGTGCTTAATTACATAATCCAAATCAATGTGATTTGCAGGCGGTGAAGGTCATTAATGTTTCATTAAAAAAAATTCCAACAAGAAACTTTTCAATTTGACGCTCTGTATTGGCAGTCTAAGGGGGCTTCACTATGAATCATTTTAATAATTCTACTTCATTTTATTTCTTGAAAAAAAAATTCCTTAACCATTTCCTATTTTTTTTTAACTTTTTAGGACACTTCCCAAGAAGTTTATTTTTTTTATCTTGTTATGATTTTCCTTTTTAACTTCCTAAAATCAATGACGCTTTAAAATTCGCAATGTCATCTCCTAAAATATTTTATAAAAGTGACTATATTTGCTAAGAACAAGTGCCCACGCACATAGAGTGAACTTAAAAAAACGCTTAAACCAAACACCACTGAATAATTGTAGATGGATTATATGCCAGCCTTTGAAACAGTCTGTAACCCCAAGTGCATTACAACATCAATGAGGCTCCAACCAGTGATTTCTACATCTGTTTCACATTGGACAAATTTGAACATGGCCAGACAAAGCTCTCGCACTTCACACCTATAAATGGACCATGCATTTTGCCTTAAAGAGTTCTGAAGTATTACGTGGCAGCTAAACCCGATTGATCCAGAGCAGTCTGTGTTAAAAGCAGCCATTCAGAAGTCCCTTATTTAAGTTCATTATGCGAGTGGCTTGTTTTTTTGTTTTTTTGGGATTGAGTACGTGTGCACACATTTTTTTAAATACTGAATCTTGTCTGGTTTCAAGATATTTTTTGTTGGCGATTTCTACATTAAAATTTAACAAATAAAGGCCTTTGTATTTAAATGAAAATATGCTTAATTAAATTCGACAATCTAGTTTTAATAATTTTTTCTGATATTGTCCCTTGACTGCCATATTTTCTGTATCTGCATGTTCTAGTTGAAATGTGTTTAAGAGTTTTGACATATTTGTATATTGGTAATTTCCTTTGCTAGTTCCACTTGTACATCTTATCAATCATAATTGAGACTCCCTACCTCACTCCTGATTCTTCACTCAAAACTTTCCCAAAATTGCAGTATCTGCTAAATCTAACATACCATCCACACACCCGCTTTGTTTGTTGGTACCAAGGCTGCTCCCATCGACCCAGTGACAATATAAACTAAAGCTTAGCCTGGTAATCTTCTTTAGTGTCAGAGGAGTAAAACAGTACTCAAATTGTTTGTTGTTGTAGAAATTCACCAAACATTTCATTATTCATTATTCTTTTTTCTTTCTTTCTTTCAGTTATTATTCATTATTCTTCACTTGGGTTAAGCTTAGAACATGCTGGTGAATACTTTACTTCTGAATATATAATTACCTACAAAGTGGCCCGTTTGTTTAATGTTTTGTGTTGTTACTTTAAAGAAAATGGCAATACCACCAAATACAGACAAGATGTTTTTGAAGTCAAAGTAAATTTGCATTATGACATACCCATTCAACATCTCTGATTATTTTGTAGAAGCAATGTATGCACATATATTTCATTTGCATTTACTTTAGTATCCAACTCACATGGACTAACCCAGCATTAAACATCTTTGTTTTTATCACTTCTTTGCTAATGAAATTTGCAACAAAATTGATATCAAATAATAGTACTAGTAGTAAAATATAACCTACTTGTCTTACAACCAGTAGAATTATTAAAGTAGCATTTACTAAAGTCTTGATTTGGCATACTTTGTGGAGCTTCATAACTTATAAGCACAAATCCATCTGTTACTTCCAGTGACCGCTAATTTCAGAGTTATAATCAGACCTTTAAAGAGGGGTGGTCCGATTTAAGTATTATAAAGTTTTGATCTTGATAGAAGGGCCTTCACTCCAAGACCTCCATCTTTAAAGTTTCGCACTGATATTTTAACCCAATTTGATGTGAGAGCTAAAAACATGATTTTATAAGCCCCATAGAGTACTTTGTAAAATTAATATTGGTCGACCAAAACGGGGCACATTTTCGCTCATAACTTCCAAATCAAACATCCTTTAGCCCTACGATTTCATAGGGTAAATCAGAAGAATAGTAGCTTTCTTCAGATATCAAAATTTTGACCACTTCCGGTAAAATCTGGGGTTCTAGGAACAAGGCTATTAGCGATCAGACTACGGCCCTTTAAGCAAACTGCTATTTCTCTGTAGTCTGTATTAACCTATTTCTGTCAATCAAATCATTTAGGTACTAAATATTTTGCTTGTGCAAACATATTTTGATATCAAATCCTCTTTTTTTAACCATAAAGTGGACTCCTGACAGTAACATACACCGTCACCACCAATCTGATGTATCACATTTGCTAGACTGCAATGCATGCACCTGACACGCACACTTTATAATTCAAGAGTATAATTTCATCAATGTCATCTTCACAGGCTTCGAATTACCCAGGTGCACGCATACACAGGTGCATGTAACTTTCTCTCTCTGCATGCAACTTTTGTATCCTGCATACACGTGTGCATGTTCATGAAAATTTCCAACTTTGTGAAATCAATCAAAAATCAATTTTTAGCTTATTTCATAGAATGTAATTGATGTTGAAATAATCAAATTTTGAGTGCACGGCCAAAGCCAGTGGTACCCGACTCTGATATGAATGTTAGTAGCATCAGTATCACATGTTTACATTAGCTGATGCAAGTAACTTTCATGCATGTAAATTTTCAAAGTTACATGCACAACAGTGCATGTATTCTAAAAATTGTAATTGGGAAGGCGCTGCTCCTTCAGCTGTCCCATCATTTTCCATGATAGTTACCCAGATTTACCACAGAAAATTAGAGTAAAATCATTCAAAATATTGCGAAAAGGGATTTGCTTCCCCAGTCATCAAGTAGAGGGCACTAGCACATCATGTATAGTACTCTGAACTGAACTCCACGACTCTGAACTGAACTCAGCAACAGAAACAAGAAATTTTTGCGGTTCTATCGTTACACCACCCTTAAACACACCCTTAAATTCTTCCTCACCATCGTGAATTTGTTGTTTTAACAAGAATAAGTAGCCACTGAATATTAGCCAAACAAGTCAGTGCTTACTCCATCAGTAACACACATTACGGAAGATTAACTCAAAACCAGCTAACAAAACAGTATGTGTCCGTGTCTCTTTGGTTCTGTCTAGTCACATCTGCCTGGGAGTACAGCTACATCAATTGAGAAGCAAGCTTAAGGAAATTTTTTGCATACGAAAACTGTGTTGCCGTACACCCCTGACTTGGCCGAACTTGTGCATCCTTTTTAATGGATTTGTCGCCTCCAATTCTCGGGTGCGGCTCATTTACTGCTAACCTGTTCCTCTCGGCCTGGTGGTCAATCCCCTACAGCCTCAATTTTGTCGGCATAATTCTTGGCCACTCCACGCTCGTGATAACTTAAAAATGAATGGTTTTCATCATTTATGACCCAGAGGCGGGGGGGGGGATATTTTTGCAATCGTTAGCCTTTTTAATATTTTCAGTTCAAACTCTGAGAATTAATCTTTCAGGGATTGCATGCCTACTCAATAAGCTCAAGTGAATAGCCACCAAGGTAACCAAAAGACAACTTAAAATGGCATATGTTGTTACATACTTGATTACCACCAAATAGGCGGAATTATTTCAGTTAATCATTCAGTCCGTGTGTAAAGTAAACCATACATACTCAGCGTTGTGCACATAATCGCGCGCATGCCATTTCATAATATACACACTGCTTCTCTTGCATTGTCTTGGGGGTGGCACCTACAAAAAAAACAAATTCAGTCATACTGTTATAGGCCCCGTATTTTGTTGTATCAAGTATTCATAAAAAAAGAATTATCTCCAGTAATCATACAGCATGCAAAATGAACATTGTATTATTAACCACAACTATAATTTTGTCTTTCTGACTTTCACACCTCTATGTTCATAGAATATAATCCATAGGCGCTTTCACATACTCGTGATACTCCCTATCAGGTTACCTTTTTGGTTGACAAGTCGCCATAGCCATCTTCTGTGCCCCATACATCCAGTAGACACACATGCTAAAATGGTCCTGCCAACCTATTTTATCTGGCAGCCCAAACAACTAGAAGTTAGAAAATATCTTAGCATGCCGCACTTCTGTCATTAAGCCAACAAATAGGCAAATGAGGTACTTAATATGGCACATTTGTTGATGACAGACAACGGTATGTTAAACTGGCCCCACGCACATGTACATACTAACGTTTCATGAAAATTCGGTCCATTGCGTTCTGTTGGAGAAAGGCTTTCTTTGGTCCCGGAGGAAAAAAACACACAAACACACACCCACACTTTAAATTGTAGAGATAATGCATGGTCAAAGTTGAAACACAGGACTCATGATCATATAACCTCATTTAGTTGTGAGTTTCGAGCTCATCGGTGAAAATGTGTTTGTGCCCTCGTGTAAGACACTATACTTGTCTCAGTTCACCCATGTGTAAATATGGAGCTGCTTGAAGGTATTACTGTGTGTCTTATAATTGGCTGCTGAAATTTTGATTTATCAGCTACTAGACAAAATTAAAGCACTTTCTGTGTGTTTTCTCCTACTGAGTCAGTGATTTGCGGTAATAACGAAAATACCGCTCCATGCCGGGTGACGGCCTTCAGTAGACTACGGGTCACAATTTTTTGTCAACGTCCTTCCGAATTTGGCCGCTCACAGTCCTCCCCTAGTTAGGTCTCAAAATTCCGGACCACGACTGCAGTAGAAACATGCCGTGCACGGATTTGCCGCAAACACAGGAAATTGCAGCTGATTGGGTCACCGTTGCTCCCGCGGAAGAAGTTATGACTATCTACATGCTCAATAAACACATGTTTGCACATGTTAGCATTTTAATATTATTTTGCTTTCTTCACATGCTTTAGGCCTTTGGTTAATGTCTCAGGTAATTCCTAAAAAGTTTTGGTTGAGAATATAACTTCGATATGAGTGCATTGTTTCTATACTTTGATTACCACAAATAGGCGGGAATTATGTTGGTTGTTTCGTTCCATGCTAAACAGTAAACAAAATGTACTCACTTGTTGCACAGAATCCGCGCGCGACACGCACAATATACACATTTCGCATGCCGATCAACCCACAATTCATTACACATGACCTGAAGCATCTTGAGGTCACCTGATAAAATACCGCTCCACGGACGAAACACCGCATATAAGGGTTTTTTAACCCTCAGTAGAAGCATGCCCATGGACGTCAAATGGCCATGAAAATTCGGAAAATAGCGGGCGATAAATACCGGGTGATGCCTTATGCTCAGTAGAAACACGCGTTTGCGGATATGGCTTACTTTATAAGGTCTGCGCCATGAGTTGGGGGCAAAATGGTGTTACCATCCTTGAACTACAAAAGATTACCTTTTTCACACTAAAAATGAGAATAAGTCATCAAAATTGTTTTTTTCAGATACAATAAAAATGTTGTAAAATATTTTGAAATGTACACCTACACCTTTTTCCTAGACCCCAACTCATGGCGCATGACCATAAGGCTCTATATAAATTCTCTATAGATACATTTATATATTTCAATCATTTTCAAACATCTTTATTTAACTAAAAACCAAGTTCCCCGATGACTCTTTCAGACTAAATCCCATCATGCACTAATCGACAAAAACAGAATCACTAAATGCCCACCAGAACACATTGCCCTCCCTCATGCTGCACATGCTGGTGGCCTGAGCAAATTGACACTCTATAAGGCATTGGCAGTCAGGGTTTTTGAGGGGGAAATACCCAGCCAACAATCATCATCGGCAATCACATTTTTTTAATCTCCTGAGCTGAGGGGTAAACACCCAGCCAGCACTCATCAGCATTTTGGTTTTATTTTCCCCTTTATTTTTTGTTTTTCTTCTTTTTGGGAGATAGCAGTTATGTAGTTGTGGGATAGGGCGTGCTCACAGGTTTTGCCCAGCCAGCACTCAAAGGAAGTTGTTTAGTTTTAGGTTAGGATTTAGGGTTTTTAAATGTTTTTTAAAAAAATCTTGCTCTCTGAGGGGATGTTGCCAATGTGGCATACATAGGAACTCACATTTTAGCGATCTTCTAAGAGAGAAATGCCCAGTCGGCATGCATCCGCTCTCACATTTTGGTGACTTACTGAGAGGAAAATGCCTAGTCGGCACGCCTCAACAGTCAGTATCCTGATGGGTTAATGCCCAGTAGGCAGTTATCAGCACTGGTCTTTTACTAAATGTCCAGTCAGCCCTGATCGTCACAAAAAGGAACCTTAAGTGCTGATAAGTGCCGGTTGGACGGGTTTATAATGTTAAAGGTAAAAAACGAAGATACAACCAAAAACCTGATTCCTAAAATGATGCAAGCAACTAATTCTATTTAAATTAAATTCATAAAAGATTAAGTAGTAAAAAATAAAGTAACAATGTGTGATCAAAATATAAGTAAGGTCGTGTTCCCACTGTAAACATGTGTGCTCGGACCTAGGTCTGAGTCCACATAGAAGTGGGCTCAGCCCACATTGATTTTGCGTTCTCATTGTCGCGATATAGTACTCCCTCCGTGCCAAACGCCGATGTAGTATCGGGCCCACTTACCCGGATGTTGTTCCTTACATTCCGTCCAATAATTTATTTTGCAAAAAATTGATCTGCTCTGTTCCTCCTGTTGATACTTGAATGGAAACAAATAGGATTCTCTGATGAAAATGTTGATGTAAAACATGTTGACTGTCGAACATCGTCCTACTAGGCTTTCATTTTCTGATCATTTTGATAAATCGGCGTGATGCGCGTGACCGTATCCATTTTGAGATTCATCGTAAAACCGTAAGTCTCATTGTTTACGTGTTATGGATGTCCGTCAGCCCGCTGTTTTCACCGCTGCTCTTATCGCTAACAAATCTCAAGTATCGTGTTTTATACAAATAGAGAAACTAATCAGGAAGAATGTGTAGATGTTTCAGGGTGTATTTGTGTATTCAATGTAGAAAAATATGGATTTTGTTTGTGATAATTTCGTCCTTGCTCCCCGGGCCTTGCTCACAGCCAAGGCAGTGGTTTCCGCGGTGATATGTGAGCCGGGCCCACTTACTATGTACAAACGCGTTCCCACTGTGCATTTGGTACCACGTCCTAGTACCGAGACTACCTACCTGAGGTGGTCTCGGACCCGATCTCGGATGTAGGTCCGAGTCCACTTAAAACGCGTTCCCACTAGGCAAGGAAGTGGGCTCGATGTAGCATCGAGTACCAAGTCCTGGTACCAAACACCATAGTGGGAACACGCCCTAAAAATCAAATAAATCAAATACATGAATACATCAGTCCTGTTGATTTGCAAAATCAACTCAACATTCTTGTCCCTGGAGCCCACGAAAATGAATAAATAATATGGGACCCAAGGAAGACCCACATGTATTTCAATTAGAATATTCTGGACACAATCTTGTGATGATTGATGAGAAGCCTTGGTGCAATTGATTACTGCATGGTGAACGTTCGTCCAAAGATCCTTGAATTTTACCTCTATACTATCCTGCTTTTGATACTAAAGGATTATCTTACCATTTCCTTTAAAGGATGGAGTACTTCCACGGCCAGAATTCTTTGTGGAAGTGGCTGCAAAGCTAGAAACTGACTATACTCGGGGACAGAAAAAACCTTAAAGAGCCCCGTTTACTTCCTGGTTGCAAAGGGGCAGAGCTATCAGCGCGTATGGTGTGGTCGGTGACCCAGCAACAGCAGATCACTTCGGTGGCCAATCAGAGGCAAGTACGTTCTTTCCACAGTAAACACGCAGAGAACTGGGAAGTACATGCTCATCAAGGGTTTCTGTCCCCGACTATACCTACACTAGGGTACACATTAGATGTACCATTTGCAGACCAGGATTCCTTGCTTTTTCTGCTGCATATACACCTGGCACAAAAAGTATCTCGGCATGTTTTTCGACCAGTATTGTGTCAAAGTCAGACCATTTTGAAAGTTTTCGAAATATACATTTTGTTGCCTAGGTATTGCTCTTTCATTTAACACCTCGCTTGTAAAAAAGCGCGCACAAATGGCTGAGATAGAGCGCCCGAAAGACGCAAACCCCAGAAACCAAAAGTTGCAGTTTTTGGATTTTCCAATGGTCACTGTGTGGTACAACGCAGTAATACGCGTGTATTGATTTTACACAAAGAGGTTTTCCGACTGAAAGAGCGAGAAAGCCTACTTGCAATATTGATTGTGGTACACATGTTCGTGCCCCAGTACACTGCAGTGCCCATTGAAAAATCCAAAAACTGCAACTTTTGGTTTTGGGGGTTTGCGTCTTTCGGGCGTTCTATCTCGGCATTTCTGCACGCTTATTTACAAGCCAGGTATTAAATGAAAGAGCAAGGCCTAGGCAATAAAATGTATATTTCGAAAACATTCAAAATGGTCTGACTTTGACACAATACTGATCGAAAAACATGCCGAGATACTTTTTGTGCCAGGTGTAGATGAAGAGTACACATCCAGCAGTTTTCCACATTGTTGCATATTGTGTAGTTGCTTGACCATTAATGCATGCATGACATTCCTCATCCTCTATTTTTGTTTCAATATTTTTGGCAACCTCTTAAAAGTTACCCCTTTATGCACATCCACTGATCACTGCTGGTAGTTCGGTTTAAATTGAAGTTATATTAAAATGTGGAAAATTTAACTAAAATTGCAAACTTTAATCCACAATAACCAATTTTGACCTAATTTGACCCTTACATGATCTATAACCTCAAGTTTCTTAATTTACATACATGTATGGTCACCATTTCCCCTAATCAATCATCATTGTTGCCAAGTTTGGTTTGAATTTAATTGACTTCTTAAAAATGGAAACTTTTGACCCTAATTACAAAACTTAAACCAAAAGGACAGGGCATACATCTTCATTGTATAGAGTAGCCATTAGCTAATATTATATAATAGGGTTGGTATTGTTAAGCAGTTATGTCAATGTACGTCTAATAATGGGTGTACTTAGGAAAACCAATTGCGATCCTGCACCTACTTCATCACAAATTGCTCAGTATGTAGTGTGAAGTGGCTGCTGCATCAGCTCAGAGTTGCAGGGAGTAACCTTTTGTGCATATTTTTCGACTTTGTTCTTTATTGAACTTCCTGACTTAATTACGTTTTCCATTTGTTTCTAAAAAATTCAAAATTGCTTAAGAATTTGTGCACCATATCGGCAGATTATCCCTAATCAGTCCGAGAGGCACTCATAGGCATTGGTAGCTCCTTAGCACTTAGTGAAAATTGTAAAAAAATCATTAATGCCTTTCCCTGCTTGTCAGGTATTTAACACCTCAGAAGTCTAGATCTTGTTGGTTGCCTTTTAATGCCTGTGCTGAGTTTAAGGGTTGGGTTATTTTCCACATTTTGCCTCTAAATGCCTCTCACGCATTTGTAAACAGTTGTAACAGGTAAATAACTGAGACACCAGGAAAGGCATGGCTGCCTTTGAGTGCCTACAGCACATTTAGTGTTTCCATTCAAATGCCTATAAGTGCCTACTTGGCATTTAGTCCATACAAGAAGGTAGGAAGTACAGGTGAATAAACTGCACAGTTGTAAAATTTGTGCAACAGATTTACAGTTGAAACATGATCGCAGCCCAAACCGAATAAATCTTTCTATAGAGTAGTAATTTAAGCACTTCAGAAAGAATCCTACTGGTATCTTTGCTCTAAGGCACACAGCAGCTTAATGCATGCAAACTCAATCCTGTGGTCTCTCCCATTGCATCTCCCTGATGGTCTAATATCATGATTAAATTATAGCTTATTACATTGGGAAATTCCTGTTAAGCTTTTGGTAAGATAATTGCTTTAATTAATTATCAACTCTCTTTGGGGAGGTACTCCCCGTAGCAAAATTTGAAAGGCTTGTAAACAAATTATTCGGAGGAATTTATTAAATTTTAAACATGTTTTAAGTATGACAACCTGTGAATCTTATTTCTATTGAAATTGCACTTTTATTATGAAAGCCAAACTTTGAATTTACAAGAGGAGGGGGGAAAAGAAGGTTATTTAAATACCTGGTATGGTATTGCTGACAGTAGTAATAATGGGCGCTTGCCAAACAGGGGTGCCCATGGCGATGTTACCACATGTATTGAATATCAATGCGTCCACTTAGTTAGCGCTGTCATGTTTTATTACTACAGCGAGCCTAGTGATGGTCTAGATTGTATCGGATATTTATTGGAGATATTACGTTCAGGTTTATGAGATGTGACATCCAAACTCATACTGTTTCTAAATTAATCTTTTGTAGGTCTGTGTTTGAAATTAGCGCTCATGTGGACTAGACCAGAGATGGATGTTGGAGGACCTTGAACAACATTAAAACATTGAATGCCTAATCGTGTTCATTTCCTAAGTTTTAAAAGTGGAAAAATATCCTATTATTCTTTTTTCCAGGATGCAATTGCCTTTTGGATATTTTCATTACTAGTGACAACCACAGGGGAAGAAATTAATGGTTTTATCAATACTGCCCCAGAGAGTAAAATTTACTATTAAAAAAAATGTACTGTATAAAAGCTCAGTTTCTCTCTGAAGAGCTCCAGTCTCAGTCAAATAACATTTAAAAAAATTGTTATCTGTGCATTAGCCCACTCTTGGCTAAGCAAGCCTAATAGGGAGCAGTCATTATTTACGTTGGCAGGAGGGGAATGGATTATTTCAACTTTTTTCGGTAAAAAATGTTGCATTCGGCCTCCTTTTCGTTCAAAAATTTTGCATTCCCCTCAACTTCTCCATTTAATAGTCCATAATCCCCCTCTGTCCTTGATGAAAATCCCATATTCCCACTCACCCCCCCCCTCCCGAGTAAAAAATAACCCCTCCCTTAGTGTTTTTTATAGAAAGATCATCCAGCATTTTACCATTGTGATATATTTCCTTGGTAAATTGGGTGCAATAGTGAAGAGAGGTTAATTTCTTTTAGAGCAGGCATTTGGCAAAATAGCAAACTCCAGCAACCCATTTGAAGGGAATTTTACCAGTTAGAAATTACTCATGGATCATTGTGGGTTGATGAACTCCTTCAAAAACAGACTGTGAGATATGTCCTTGTGTCCCTTCCAAGATGCATCCAAGTTCTCGGAACATTATTGACTGGCATCTCCTAAGATGAACTTTTGCGAACAATATTTTGTAAGATTACATCTAGACAGCTGGTGAAAAAGCAGGGAGTAACTTTGACTTTGACAAATGCACTGATGCATGCAGTGATGAATAGAATGCTACACTTTCCTCAACAATAAACAGTGTCCACCATGTTGGTTTAGTTGCCATCTTTGGGGAAACTACAGGGACTGAATTTTAAGAGGACACTGGAGCAGTTGTGGGAGCACTTGTGGTCCAGTGGAAAAGCACAGGAATCGTGATCATTAGACCGTTAAAATCGTGAGTTTGAGCCCCACTGTGGTCAATGTGTTTGTGTCCCTGGGCAAGATACTTAATCTCAATTGCCTCATCAACCCAAGCGAAATCTGGGGAGCTGTTATGGGGAATATTACAATATAAAGGCTGATAAGCATGTGCGCTTGTAAAGCATGTCTTTGAGCAGCCACCTAGATGAAGCGAAATGACTGTGATTTCATGAAGGCGGCGTAATAATAATTGGCAATACACAGCGCTTTGATCCTGTTCACAGGGATAAGCGCTATATAAAAACTGGTTGTTATTATTATTAAATTATAAGAGTGATAGCTCTTTAAGCACTTTGTATGTAGGAGAGTGATTTGAAGCTCCCCTTGGGAATCTGCTCTATTCCTGGTTAGCAGTGGTAAACGCCAAGATCAGCTCCACCAATGCAACCAGGACTGAGGAGAGCATTTTACTGAGCACCACCAGGCTCACCAGCTCTTCTTAAATTCAGTCCATGAAATGATCTTTGAGTTTCATGTACATAATACATCCATCTGCTTCGTTGCACACACAGGCCACATTTCCATTTTCCATTTTTTGACCACAAGTGAAAAATAGCCCTCATCATCACTGTAAACTCAATTAACTTGAAAAATCACCCTTCGGTAATCCACATGTTCAAAAGCTGACAATAAAAGAGCACTCCCAACTCCCAAGTACATATAGGCCCTAGTCAGTGTTGCCAAACCTGTGATTTGGTAGCCCAACTGGGTGACTTTGGAAGGCTTACCGCGACGCCCAAACTTTTTACCGCAATTTCTCAAATGGTCAAATTTTTAATACAGGTTTCTATGGAACTTCCAGCGTTACCTTCAACTTATTAGTGGGGATCTGTTGTGGAAATCTTATGCTCCTGATAGTCTCCTTAATAACCTTCATAGCTCTCAGTTAGCTGACTCTGTCAGGACCTGGTATGTTTATCGTGACAGAGCCTGCCAGCAAATTTATGGTAAAACATTTTCTGACTTTGGGTATCATCAGTGTTTATGGTAAAATCGAAATATCAGATCCAAAACTAAGAAATACATTTATTATGAGAACTGGTGTGATAATGGTATTGTGTACATTCATGATCTTTTAAACCCACCTCTCCCTGGGAGTAAGCTTTTTGATTTTGGATTTTGGTATTTCATATGAAGACAGGAGGAAATTTAATTTTCTCATGAAATGTATCCCCAGCTTGTGGCTTCAGGGGTCAAATGCAGATAATGTTGACATTTTTGAGGATCTCACTTCTCAGCTTGTTGAGGTTCCGAAGATCCCAAGATTTACATATTCTATTTTGACAGAGACGTGTGTTCCTGAGAGTCGTATTGAGTTTGGGAAACTGTTGTTAATGTTGATGTTGCTGCTGATGACCCGGAGGACACGGACTGGGAAGAAATTCATTTACGCAACTTTAAATGCTCAATTGATACAAAACTCCGCTCTTTTTATTTTAAGGTTTTCCATAAAGCAATTGCGTTTAATGATTTTCTTTTTAAAATTAATCGTAAAGATTCCCAACTTTGTGACTTTTGTAAACAATTTCCGGAAACAATTACTCATATTTTTTGTGAATGTGATTATGTTAAGCCTATTTGGGATGATCTTGTCAGCATCATTCAGGATAAACATGATATTGATTTCTCTATTTCAAACTTTAATAAGATGTTTGGGGTTTCTAAGGATAGCTTTCTCGCTTATTTATTTTTGTGTGTCAAATATTATATTTATGTTTGTAAGTTTCAATGTAAGAAGCCCGCTTTTGCAGCTTGTAAAGCTTTTATTAAGGTTAATACTAATAGGGAGACCGAATACTCTGTTGCTATGAAAAGGGGGAAACTCTCAAGCCATTTTAGAAAATTTTTGATCTTCCTTTAGTCTGTAACATATGCATGTCTTTCCAAAAATTGGTGCTATTCATCTGGTGTATATCTCTTATGTATACCTGTGTGTGATCTTTTTCTTGCTATTTTTGCTGAATCCTATTTTGTAATTGTGATGGTTCTGTAATTGCTGCTTGTGATTTTTGAAAAACCAATAAAACCTGGAAAAAAAAAAATATTAGTGATTGGGCAGACTTCCAACCATTTACCGCAATTTGGGTTGTAAATTATTTTTGGCAACCCTGGGGAGTGGCCCTAGTTAAGACAACATTCTATTTTTATCCAGTGGCAGTGCTGAAAAGACTTGAAAGCACTGAAAGCACTTGAAGCATGGATTTCAAATTAAGTGCTATGTCATACAACAATGGATCAAATCCATGGGTCATACTGTTGCCAACCACCCACTCGAATGTGGTCCTCAGAGTACAAACCCTCAGACACACAAGAAGAGACATAGGATTGCATATTAGGAGCATGTTTTGTTGACATCATTTTACGGTTTGTGACAATTAGCGACCCCGGGTACACTAGTGCACCATGATGAATTAATCAGACTTGTACGGAATAAACTGCAGAATTATGCAGTTATTACTGTACAAGTCTGATGAAGTCATCATCAGGGTCAATAGTGACCCAGGGTCGTAATGTCACAACCCTCTTTACTGTTTACTTCATTTTGACAGGAGTAGCACTACTCAAATATAAAGACTGTAAAGTTTCTACTGGACATACAAGAATTTGGACCAACTTTGAATTGAGAAATGGTCACTCATCCACACCTTTTCACACCTTATGAATAGCCATTATGAAATGGGCCACCCCTCGGTCCCTTTTGCTAATCTCTCGCTAATCTCCTACCTAATCTTTCCTCCCGTCCCGTCTCCTCTACTTTTTCAATTTATTCCTCTCTCCGCCTTACTTACTTTCTTCCGCCCCTCTCAAAGCCAATCTACTTTCGTCTTTTTTTTTTTCTATCCCCACGTTCTCCTCCCCCCTATCTCCATCCACGCCCCACACCCGTGCTTTAAGCTGTTTCATTCATCCCCTGCTTCCCCCCCCCTGCTATGACTTGTAAGAGCCATGGATCCATGTAACTGTCACCCATGGGAAGACAGGGTATGAAAAGCACAAAATATATGTCTAAACTGACCCATAAGTTGGTTTATGTACATGCATGTGGGCCTCAATATAGTATGAATGAAACTAACCTAAAATCACTTTAAGTCGTGACTTTAAATTCCATATGTCACATAATTTTTACTGAATTAGGTACACTGCTTCAATTTCATAATTATACCAAGGAAAAGTGGGGGTTTTGTGTATTGAAGATATTCATGATACATCACAGTACACATAAACAGGCAACCAATGCAGTCATGCCCATGGTGAGGGTGGGATCTATAGGTTGTGTGAAGTTGGAAAGGTGTGATGAGTGATTATCAACCTTCAATTCAGTGGCCTAATCTGTTATGTCCAGGGAAATTGTAGTCTTGTTATTAGAGTAGTGCTACTCCTGTCAAATGTGTAAACAGTAACTTGAAAATGATGTCAAACCCCAAAAACATTCTGCTTGCAATTGCATTTTCCTATGCCATGTCCTGGTCTGAGGGTTTTGTACTGAGCAATAAGCTGTGGGCACACATTTGAGGGTGTTTGTAGTTCTTTTTAAGATATGGGCCCAACATACATCTTTTTTATCATCTTCATATAGAATGTTAACCTCACACAGTTAAGGGTGGGGATTCAAAATAAACCAAGTCTGACATCCATTAGATTAATGTTGAACTATAATCTGTTGCACATGTGAATGGGGCATAATTACAAAACGCGAACATACAAACAAAGATGGCAACGCAAAACACAAGCGTGACTTCTGAATGAAAGTCTTAATTCCTTGATTTTCAAAACAATCATAAAAATTCATATTTTTGTATTCTTGTTACGATTTTCCACTGCCATAAACTGAAACAGAGTATAACTTCCTACTGATAAATTCAAATGGCTACAAAATGCTTCTTTGCTATTTCTAATAATTCCTGATGGCTACAAAATACTACAAAAAATTTGTGGCAAGGTATTCTTTTTGTTTATTGCAAATTTTAGGCATAATTTAAACAGAAATATTTATTAGTTATTTATAAGGCAACAAAAAAAAAATGCTCAGATGAATCTTTAAATTCAAGTACCTCAATTGGTCCGTCAGTCGGCAATTTGTTCTCTTTTCAATTGACCCTTAAAGGGCTAAGCAGCAATTTGCTAAACCGAAGCATCAAAAAAATCATCAAAACTCGTATTTTTGTTACCACTGCCATAAACTGAAACAGAGTATAACTTCCTACTGATCATTCAAACGGCTACAAAATGCTTCTTTGCTATTTCTAATAATTATATGCAAATTCCTGATGGCTACAAAGTACTACAAAAAGTGAACATGAGTGCTTTGACTGACTTTTCATGACAAAATATTACTATTCTAAATCATAATTTGGACATTTCATGGATGCATCACATGCACTGGTTCGTCTAGTCTTGTTCAAGGTTGCTCTTATTTTCTTTTAGATGCTGAATATTTGCAACACATTGCATAATAAATGCAGAGTGCAAGGTCACCGGTCGGCGGTAGCCAACTAAGGGTTCGAGGTGCGAAGCACCAAAGAGCCACGCAAGGTAAATTATAAATGGTCCCAGTCGAAGCTAGAACGTTATATGTTCCGTCGATCAAGATCGTGCCAGACAGATAACACATCAATTGACGTTCAATTTTTTTTCCTATAAGAATACCAGCAGACTGGAGAGCTAGGGTATGTGCAGTAAAGTGGATGACAAGCCTCTATTTTTACTCCATGATATAGGAATCACTCAAAAGCGAGGCAGAGCCTTGCATGGGTGTCATTTCTGTAATTAATACAATCTGATGGTCCTGTCCACTTCGTAACTGCCCAGTACAAATGGCACACAATAGCTCGTACTCATTGGGCAACAGCATTCGTCGTAGTCGTACATGTCGATCACGAATGGGCATCCTTTGATTAGCCATATTTTATTTGATAATCAAACACATAAAGCACCACCCCCCCCCCCGCAAAGAAGAAATTCTCACAATCTGACAATCACAAAGAAAAAATTTCTTGAAAAAAAAATGAAATAAACCCAGCAGTACATTTGAACAAGGGAGTCTGACCGAGCTAAAGTCCGCCAGACAGCTGTTACAGTCGTGGGACCCGGATACTAAAATTAAATCGCTTATGAATGATTTCAACTATGACAATTTGTTTGGTCAAAAATTAGTAGTGCTGCTTTTGTAGTTTTTAACATTTAAACGTTTGTGGCGAAAGATAATCAGATTTTTAGAACGCCTTATGGTCATCATGCCGGTTGGAAGCGTTTATGCTGACTAGGATTGTGGCAAGGTATTCTTTTTGTTTATTGCAAATGTATGAAATATAGCCTAGGGCATATATATTTAAACAGAAACTGAGGTATTAGAGCGGTTTCGCAAGGTCACGGATATGGACATGAGCACGGATACGTCATCACTTTTTGCGTTTCGGGTGCGTTGTATCCGTAACAGCATGATTGATACAAGTATTAGTAGTGACGGATACTGGCTGAGATTTTTTTTTTTTGTTACACGTTAAGTGAAAAACGGTTATCATTTGAACCACGCTCAAGTGGGAAATGTTGCATTTACTCTATTTTGAAAGCTGATTCTAGAGTGATTATCCCGCTGAACCACGATGGTAAACGCCGCGATCATCAAAAAAAAATGCGTCTAAAGTCCTTTTCCGGGGGTTCCACTCCGAAAGGGGGGTTTGTTATTACCAAAACTAAGTGTTAGGAATGCCATAGGGGCCTGTTAGTGATTTTAGGTGTCTAACTGTACATTTCCGGAATAAGAAAAATTCCATACACTATGTTTTAAATTCCAAAAAATATGCTTAAAATGCTCTTCCGGGGGTGCAACTCCGGGGACAGGGCATTTTAATGAAAGGATTGGATGTCCTATTAAATAATCCTTCATCTCCCTCCCTACCTTTTATGGTCCAATTACACAATTTCTGACATAATTTGAATTCAACCGAATAACTATTTTTTTAGTCCCCCAAAAAATGCCCAAGGTGCTGTTCCGGGGGTGCTAAAAAGGGGGGGGGGGAGGTGGTTGTACTTAAAGAGGTAGGAATGTCGATTTTCGTGTGATATAAGTTGTCTAAATTCATTTAAACTATTTTTTAAAATATGCCCAAAATGCTTTTCCGGGGGGGGGGGGGGGGAGAGAAATGGTATTTGAATTTTCTCATAGCCGAACATGTATATATTTACATTGCAGACAGTTAAATCAGGTAAATAGACATTCCTAACCCTTTTAGTAATCCCCCCCCCCCCCCAACTGGGAAAGGAAAGCAATGTGGTACCCCGGAATAAATGTGGACATTTTGGGGGACTTTAAAATAGTTTAGTTAATTACTGATGTCTAAAAATGTTATAAGTTGATCTTTTCGATCATAACATTATATGTTAATTGGATATTCCTAACCCTTCATGAAAATACCCCTTCCCGGGTGGCACCCCGGAAAAGCCTTTTTTAAGCATATCTTATATATTTCAAAAAAAAAATAGTTTATTTTAATTTCTCATTCCCGAAAGATTATAGTAGACACCTAAATCACATTGACATCCTTAACCCCTCTCGTAAAAACGAAACCCTGGTTGAGAGTGAGCACCCCGGAAAAGCAGCGAAGTAATCAGAAGCAAACATGCGAAACTAAGATTTATTCGCGCAGCCCCGTGAACGGTTACGGATCATATCCGTAACCGTATCCGTGACCTTGCGAAACCTCTCATTATAAGGCAAATATAAAAAAACGTTTTCAGATGAAAGATTTCATTTTTTTCAATTCAGGGGTCAATGAATCTTGGAAAAAACAAGTTCTTCTAAAACTGGCCTCGATGGCTATATAGAAATATGACATGGGTGCAACAGGATTTCACAAATCAGGTGTCCCCTTAAAAAAATTAAAGTACTGATTTTTGGCCCTGATGTGAAGCTTTTCTTCAAAAACAT
Organism: Ophioderma brevispina; assembly: GCA_023653785.1. Classification (NCBI taxonomy): domain Eukaryota; kingdom Metazoa; phylum Echinodermata; class Ophiuroidea; order Amphilepidida; family Ophiodermatidae; genus Ophioderma; species Ophioderma brevispina. The sequence goes on from JAMKCH010014162.1 coordinate 39,151, forward strand.
CCCCTCAAGCATTAAGCTGAGAAATGTTCTTTGGTACAAAATTGTGAATTTCTAATTTCATTAGGAGCAAATATGACAAATTCACCTGGTGTTTTTATTTGAATATAAGCAAATGAAGGAATCATTTTTTTTCTCTTTTAAGACATTACTGTAGGCCAAATACAAGGTAATACATCTAATTGCGTGTCTAATCTATAAAATTACTATTATGACCACAATATTTGGGGTGCCTCAAAATCTTATCATTTATAATATTTTTATTATAATTACGAATTGTTTTATGGTTTACCTGAACATGCTGATAACACAGTTGATAAAGTAGAATGAAGATATTGTTTTTCTCGTATATTTATTGTTTGTGAGAACTGTCCAAAATACATTTTATATTATTTTTTTGCATCATGTTATATTGTAATGAACGTTGGTGTGTTATCACCACTGCAATTATTGCATTTTTATGCTTCCGTCTTAAGTTCTGTCATTACACGTGTTTTTCTAATAAACAAAGGCCAGCGGTAAGCACTTTGTGGACTAGAAACCACTTAGTCTGGTAGTTGAAAATTGGGCATTTCAATTCAAAACTAGATACGATGGATCACCGGCAAAAAACAAAAAACAACACAGGTAGGCCTAGAGCATACGTTAGCGTCGAGTCAGGGCCGAGTCAGGGTGCAAAATGAATGTCACGTTCGATTTTCGTATCCAGGTAGTGTGTGCGTATTCAGCGCAGTGCGAATGACGCATTACATGGTCAGTGAGCGAGTGTTAGCTATAATAGTCGCGATTTACGTTGACGCTATGACATTGACTTGTGTTCAGCGGCTATGCATACGGGGGGGTTAGGACGGGGGGGGGTTGTTGGGGTAGCGCGGCGCCCCGCAACCGAGTAATTCCAGTATCATAGCACGATCGCGGCGTAGCCCTCTATCTGCACAGTTGAAGGGGGGTACTAAGCATAAAGGTAATTTAGTAAAGCACAACCCCAACTAACTTTAAGAAAAATAATGTAGTTAATTTTAAAATTCTCCGAAATTTCCTAACTCTGTAGAAAATCATAGAAAAAACATTAATGTAAAGAAATTCAATAAATAAGAATTTAATAATCTTTGACAAGTATTTTACTTCTTCTTAGACTATAAGAAGGGGGGGGAAAAACTTTGTTTCGCTCGCTCTAATATGCCTCGCGGGTTCGCCATCGAGGCAAAAATAGGTGCTTGTAAGTTGAAGCCTGGCAGCCTGGCAAATATTTGTTTACATTTGCTAACTGTACGTAGACCACAGCCGCATTGCCATGAGGCTTGTCAATGCTACACTTTACAGTGAACTGAATCGGAGTAGGCAGAGACGAAATGAACACATTTCCTAATTCAATCATCGCCCCACGCATTGATGCAATTGTTGCTAGCGACATCCAACTTCAAAGCTCAGATTAATTCTTACTAATTTAAAGAAACCGCTACAATCCCACCCAACGACGGACACTACATGATTCTCTTCTTCGTTTTCTCCATGTTCATTGTGAATGTTCATCGTCAGTGACAGACTTAGTTTACGTGGAAGGATGCTTGCTCGATAGGAAGTGAGATTCAATCCTCCATCTTCCTTCTGGTTTGGCATAAAAATTGCTGGCAATTAAGCCACTCCGATTACTCCTAAGTGAACATTCCTCAGTGGAAAATGACCCTCCTGCTTGTATTTTTTAAACTTAATTTCGACGAGCTACCGACGAATTGCCTGCAAGAAGGATAATTTTTGCCGCCCAACTCAATGATGTTTACGAATATCAACATCAACCTCTCTGCAAGGATGAGATCGACGAGTGCGACGACTTTGACCTCGACGTCCGATAGCGCGCTCGCAGATCGATTTTGAAGGATTAGAATGGATACATTTCGCCAATCCAGCAACAGGGAGCCGGCGAGCCCATCCCACTCAACCCAATGTAAATAAATGTGGGGAAAATCCCTGAATTCGCCAATGAACACGTATGGCATTAACGGCCAGGGGAAAAACACACACACATGAGATCGGCTCAGTGCTCCCAATCACAGTCTTTGTGGGACAACTCTCATGAATGAAAACAGTAATGACACAATCTCAGATTCTTGTCCTTATTATGTTGCTTCTGGTCTTATCATTTGCAGGGATGTTAGGATACCTGTACTGTTGCATTACATGTAAAAATCTTGAGTTTTGATGAGTTTTGCGATTTGCCTGATTTAGAACATCACTGATAGTGTCTTTAAGTACAATCTGGAATTCCAATTCTAATTACAAAAATCGCCTTAGTTGTGATAAATACGAATTTGTTAGCATTCTCGTTCGCAGGTATAGTTTCCTAGACAATTACCACGTAACGTGCAAAAATATCAAATTTGAAATTGGGGGCGCTCTTCGAAATGTGAAATTATTGCTGTCAAGGTAGAAAATGCTTCATTGTATAAAATTACCCATAGCCTTGGCATTTCTTTCCTAAACTCCTCAATATGATTTTTCCAGGTCTGAGTTTGCGTCAATAGTCATGGCCTTTAACAAGACCTTGCAAGGGGGGGGGGGGGGGGGGCCAAGAAGGGGTGCTGAGCATTTTCTGAGGGGCGAATTGCATACTTCTCCATAGACACTGTACCAATGGTCAGTTTTGGGGATGGCGGGAGGGGGCCAAGGGTTCTGAGTGGTTATGCCACTAGAAATTGAAAAGCATTGATTTGATGAATTCTGATCATCATGAAAGTTTGTTTTTATTATGAGTGCAAAAGCAAATTATTTTGTTTTTTATGAGTGCCAAAAGCACATATTTTTGAGGAGTTGAGTGAAAGCTTATTTGATTTGAACCAGGTATAGTTGGCTAATTTCCATTATTCGTCATTTTATGAGGGTCTTTAATTTCTTGGTGTGATGTAAATGCACTAAGTCATTGCATATAAATAAAAAGACAATTTGAGTAGGACCTAGCACTTGGTATATTATTTAAATAGCTTTAAATGATAAATTCCAAGGGCCCTAAAATGGAGCCTTGGGGCATTCCGGAGTCAATAGGTTATAGCTGACCGATTTATGTCAGTTATAATACAAAAAAATGTGTTTGTTTGTAGGATATTTTTGAACATCCAAGAAATACCTCTGCGGCCATAGTGATACATTTTGGCCAAAGCAGGCCTGATTATGCTATCAAATGCTGGAAAGGTCCAAAAAACACCAGCAGTATATGTGTATATTACTGAAGCTGATTGTGCGATTGTGCGAGTTATGGTATTGTCAACTTGTAGAATGTTTGGGACAGTATCCATTGGTTTTCAAAAAAGAATGTTGTGCTTTTCCAGAAAAGACCTGAAACTATTGAAACAATATTTTTGAAGTCCTGGAAGCACAGGAAAATTGGCCTGCAATTAGTGAATAATTAGTGCTATCTTTTGTGAATTGAGAACAACTCTAGCTATTTTAAAGGTGCAATCAGTATTTGCTAAATCCGAAAATTTATTTTAAAAAATCGTTAAAAAATTCAGATTCGTGCATTTTGAATGAGTATATAGGTATTATCCTAAACATTTACTCTGAAAGTGATAGAGCCAATGGAAATATATAACGACAAATAAAATATTTCGTCATTTGTCCATACAGACACTTACTACAACACATAATTGATGAGATTCTTATCTTGAATACTTTTGTTTTGTACTTTTCGTGTCAAGTTTTCAGTGGTTAAATATACGTATGAGGTAGCCTTTCCTTTATATTCATTTGCAAATTCAAATATTTTTAACTCTTTCGGGTGCCGACATGGAAAGTTGTCTTCACGTTGATTTGGCACGTGCCAGTTATCAGTGATATGTAAGAATATGGGATGGTAAGAGGAATACTTAATTCACACGCGAGTTTTTTCATGATATGAGTGTGATGCAATCATGACCGGACTTTTTTTTTTGGGGGGGGGGGGGGGGGCATGGCGTAATTTTCATACAATATTGGATTATTGCAATCACAGCACATAGATTCTTTTAATACAAGCAAGGGATTATACCACAGGTTCGGTATGATAAGCCTTTTTCAAAATATTTTCTCGGTCATATCGACCTCGGTATGTAATTAGCACGGGGTCCAAAGGTAACAGCACCAGGAAAATCAAAAATTACAAAAATGACAATTTTGCCCCCCCCCCCCCCATTTATCTCAAAAAAAGACAGTTATTTGAAATAGTTGTAATTTATTTCTTAAACATACTATGGCCAGGATCTGTAATCACGTGTGGTAGTGTGTGGGAGATGTGTGGTCCAAGTGAAAAGCGCACAACTCATGACCCTTAGGTTGTTGGTTTGAGCCCCGCCGTGGCCAACGTGTTGTGTCCGTGGCAAGACACTTGATCTCGCTTGTTTCACTTCACCAGGTGTAATTGTTTGTTAAAATGGGGAGTGTTATGGGGTGTCATACTGTGCGCCGTTTATTTAATTGGCTGCCGATTTTGCAATGTGTGAAAAATGTGATTTATCCTAGTGACAGTGTGGAAAAATGTAAAGCGCTTGGAGCTTAATTTGTATAAAGCGCTATAAAATACTGGCATTTATTTATTATGTATCCTATGAGAGGTTACCAAAATTATATTCCGTGTTGCCATGGAAACCATTCAAACTTTCTCTTGCCATTTTTGTGACTTGCTGGTGGCATACAAAAAATCATGAAACTCAAAAACTATAAAGGGTTTAAACAAAAATCCTTCTCAGGTCATAGTATGTACAACTAAACTAATTTCTGTGCCAAATTTGAAGTCAATAGGTCAAACCGTTTTGAGATAAGTGGGCGGGAGGGGCAAGGTTGCAATCTTTGAAAAAATGGGAAAAAAAAAAAGATATAGGCCCAATAAACGGACCAAAGCTAATAATCAATTATAAATTAATTAATTATTGTAATTTTGTTTTTAAAATTTAAACTTTATCAATCCATTATAATTAACTATTTTTTAATTAAAAACAAATCTGAAATGGTAACTTAGGTACCCCAAAAATTAATGTATTTTGTAACTTCCTTAAATATTACTGCTGAAAAACAATAAAAAAAAAATTGTTTAAAAACAAAAAACAAAAAAAAAAAAAAAACAAAAGTAAAGTAGCTGTTGAACAACAATACAAACACTAAGAAAATAGTCTTTATCAGCGGTGTGATGCTGTACACTCAGATCAACCATAACATTTGGAAACGATAATATCCGAATTATCTCTCAAAAGCAAAACTGACGCCCTGTCCCCCCTTAGTGTATTAAATTATTAATACTTCAATCACTCATCCTCGTAAGTGTTACTGTTATAACTGAATTTGATTACGTCTTGGTAATCCATGTGATTTGACTTAGCTTTATTTTTATTTTTCAAGTTGGTTGTATATGTTGTCGGTAAATATTAAAAATTAATGATTTAATACTAATCATAAGCATTGTTGTATTTGATTAGCTCTTTCCAATCAAAAAGGCAGACAGAGCACTTTTTAGAGAGCTAATATAATACATTTGAGGAAGTCTCTAGTTAATTTAAAGTCTGAGTTTTATTGAATCAAATGATAGTAGTTAACACTTATCAGTGATTGCCTAAATCAGGAAAATCGAAAAAAAATCATAAAAAATCATGTTTGCATTTCTGTAACAGGTATAGGTATCCTAACATACCCTTCAGGTGCGTAAGTAAGACGGAAAGGCAACAATAAGGACAATATCATATATTTTGTCATTACTGTCCATATACGGATACTTTACTACAAAACGTAATTGAATGGGAATTCATTAGCTTTGAACGCTGCTGTTTTTCTTCCTTTTATGTTAAGTTTTATGAGAATTCTACACACTTGTTACCTTCAATTATAAGTTTTTTTCTGAAATTTCAAATATTTCTTTCAAAATATATCTTTGGGTGAATCACTGATAGTGTCTTACAATAGAAGAGATTGGTCAACTATCTAATACTAAACTGCAAAACAAAAACACGACTGATAGAAAATTGGAGGGGGGCATCTTTAGGAAAGCTATGCACGTAAGCCTTTAACGGGTTGTGCAGCAGGGTCCAACTTAAAAGGGTCATAGTCATTATGCATGCTGCTACACACAAATTCAATGGAGATCACATCTTCAAACAATGTTGTTTTCTTCATTTTTTTTTCTTTCAAAATTTGGTTAAATTTCTCATTTGGGGGAAAAAATACATGTCAGCAATATGACCTTGAAGGGTCATTTTTTCTTACAGTAGCAGTTAGTGCAGTGTTATTTTTGTCAGTGTACTTGCCATTTTTCTATTCATGTATTGGTATTGAAAATGACCCCACTATATACGGTGTATAATTTTACTGAAAATCAGTAAAATTAGGGATGTTAATTCACCAAAAACGATTTTTTTACTGAAAACTGATGTGTTAGGGGTATATTTTCAATGAAAAGTGATCCATTTGAGGGGTCACTTTCAGAACCCCTGTGAAACAAGCATGGGTGACCCAATAAAACAACGAGAAACCCCACACAAGTAATAATCAATCCCTATTCACCACTGGAACATGGTGCTGAAATAGATATTATTCAAAAGGCACTACCAATCCTATGTTTGCCGACAGCAAGAAAGGGACTTCCTTCACGCAAAGGACAAGCTTGGAATGCCTGCCAAAAACTACACCAGCTTATGGCACTCTGGTATCTCCAATTCAACCAAGCTGAAATTCTATAGAGCCTGTGTAGAGAGATCCTGTTATATGGATCTGAGACATATACCACGAAAGAAAGAGCTACAGGAAGACTGGATGCCACTACACCAAGCTTCTTCTTCTGCGAGTACAAATATATACTGGCGTGAGCACAAGACCCAAAGCACAGATATATGAAATTGGAGATATCCCTCCAATTTATCTTCTGGTGCCCAACGCCGTGCACGATTTGCCGGTCCACTGTATCGTGCGATTGACAAGTAGTCTCAGACGTCACCAGGTTGAAGTTACCTGCCAAAAAAGGGGTCGTCGCCCCCTTTAACTACATCGATGAGTTTGCTCGAGACATCCAGCAGGATAATCTCTGACCATCCCCAACCTAATGACAAACACAGGACATTTGGCGCCGCTACTGGTGAACAGCATTCGGGGCGGGCCGTTAGATAGATAGAACCTGAATTCCTCAGATTCTCAACCACCACCACTTACAGTGCATTTCGTGATTTCAGCGGCCCACCCACTTCCTGTTTGATTCATTGATCACTGGATAATATGCTTGAGATTGAGAAAAGCTTATTCCCAAAAATTGAGCTAATCCGATCTGAGGTTTTTGTTATGAGCAATTGTCTAGGTTTAAATTCGGTTTCCCATAGGCCTAGTGCTGTAAGTTGATGCGAACGCTTACGATGCGACCGAATTGGGACACGTAAGATTAGGACCACGTGGATTACTAAGGCTAACTGTTTAGATGATATACAAAATCTAAACATCTTTTAGGCAAGTCGGGGGGGAGACGAGGCTGTGGGGATCACGAAAATGCCCCTTTAACTCCATTAAAACAAGCTCTAAAACATTGAAGATTTGGGTTTCATTTAAACCACTTGTATTTATCTCATCTCATGGGCCGACTTTTTTCATTACAGAGGCTACAAGCTAAAATAGGTGGGTTGCGGTATCCAGAAATACTTGTACAGTACACCATGGGCTATTGTAATATATGGAACTCGCATTATAAAACGGTTATGCCAGATTCAAAACAAAATTTGGAATGAGTTATGTTGTGTTTGGGCCTTCCACCAAAAAACAAAAAATACATGTTTTAATCAGGTAGAGCACTTTTACATATAGTCACAATAGAGTCTTTTCACGGAATGGTAAAGTTGTGTTGATTAAATGAACTCCTTTTGTTTGGCATCCGCAATAGAATTCAAGCTTGCGAGAGTACATACATGCACCTGGTTCCACTGAATATTTCCAGATATTTCAATATGTGCGTCTAAATGGTTCGATGGGGGAAGGTCTAGCCAAGTTGATCTATTGATATCTTCTGCATAGACATTATGATGTATTTTTTTTTTTGGTTGCAAATTTTTTTTCCCAAACAACTCTGGGTTTTCTGTCATTTGTGACAGGCATCTTCGCAAGCAATATTAATCTTTCTTGCTACACGTGTATCACATAAATCTCCCATTATACTCGCAGCGATTCTGTAACGCCGAGCCAGGGTGGTGGTGCTTAGGGTGGACTGTACGTGCTTAGCACCCCCCAGGAAGATCAAGAGCGGCCACAGGAGGTATTTCTTTGAGGATACTGAATCAAGATGCTGCTTGAGAAGCTAGCGTGAGGTCAAGCTCATTCCTCTGTTGTAGGTTGGTGGTGTAGCGATTGTAAGATAGGGGGCACTCCATATGCACTGGGATGATTTGAAGCTTGCGATGAGCCTCTTTTGGTGTCAAGATGGAAGGCAGTGTAGGGTGGTCTTGACCTTCAGACCAAGATGAGAAAATTAGGGGGTGCACTTAAATCCAGTTGTGCCTTCCATAGGGTGTTTATAAAATTACATGCAAATAGACCAAAGCATTAACTTAGAATGTAAAGGTTTACTGCGAAGAACACACTAGGGCCATATATTTATAAAAAGCTCTCTTCAAAATACTAGTAAGTTCTCCAGGTAGACAAGGATGAATTTTATTTGTGTAAATAACCATTCGATTGCTTTTTGCTAGGAAAGTGGACAGACACCTTTAAGACTTGCAAAAATCAGAAATTAAAAAAAGAAACAGCTTATTTGCATGTCTGTATAAGTATCAATATAAGCATAATATATAAGTAATCCTATCATTACCCCTACAAGTTACAACTAACAAACAAACTGAAATCAAACAAATAAAGGACAAAAATCAGGTATTTGTATCACTCACTAACTACTAAAAATGTTAATTGACTGGAGCTTCGTACCTGTTTGAAAACCGTTTTCTCCCTTTTCTGAAATGTTGTCATTGGGAAAAAAGGAACTTATGAGAATTTCACATAGACTTCCTTCACTTTTTACTGCGACTGCATTATTTTAAATATTTTGACCTCTTTCGAGGGATCACTTGACTAGGGTCTTTATTAATACCTATCGATGGAATCTCTCCACTCCCAACAATGCACTTGTTAGCTGAATTGGTAAGAGAAATATGGAAGTTGCAAAAAAAAAAAAAAAAAAAAAAAAAAAAAAAAAAAAAAAAAAAAAAAAAAAAAAAAAAAAAAAAAAAAAAAAAAAAAAAAAAAAAAAAAAAAAAAAAAAAAAAAAAAAAAAAAAAAAAAAAAAAAAAAAAAAAAAAAAAAAAAAAAAAAAAAAAAAAAAAAAAAAAAAAAAAAAAAAAAAAAAAAAAAAAAAAAAAAACCCCCCCCCCCCCCATACTGATTTATTAGCCTTTAGTGTAGCAGGTCCCCAGTTCTATTCCCGCTGCCACTGTTTTTCAATTAAAAGTCGGAATCAATCCATTAGAGCAGCATAGAAAAAGCTGTTTACTGCATATAATAGATTTTTTTTATCACTTACTGCAGAAATTGAGCACAAAATAAGAAAAAATACCCCTTAAAAATCACCAGCTTCTCAGCTTCCTTGCAGTGTTTCTCAGCTGCCCTACATACCCTAGCTTTCATTGAACCAGTAAAGCAGATGGCATTTTCTATCAATTTCTAACTCTCACTCCTGTTGGTTGAATTCTCTCCTGGCAATTTGGAAGGAATCCACTTCTCTGATTGGTTAATGTACTGACACTTGGATTCCGTGCAGAGAGAGCAGCGAGAGGAGTAACCTTGAGTAATTGTAAAAAAACTAATGAATTGATCTGCGTTGTGGAAAATTAATTGGGTTTCCTGACTTGACACTTATGAATAGACTAGAATCCATATGGTTATGATTATTTTCAGAAGTTGGTATTACGAAGTGGTGATTACACCAAATCGAAATGGACATATACAAATACTTGGTTCAGATAATTCCAAGGTCAACACATGTGTTTCTAGGGTTCGAAACCTAAATCATAAAGTGATGTCACCCCCTCTAACTTGAGACCAAACAGAACAAACAGAATAAAGAAACAAGGCTGAAGACCTTAGAGTGCTTCTTTACGTACCTTTCATGTCATTGGAATGCTCCTGGTAACCTTTTTACCTGACATAAATATTTCATTTTTTTCCAAGTGGTCTTACTCATATAATTTATGCAACTTGATTTAAGAGGCAATTCCCTCAAGAAAAGAGACTCCAGTTTGGCAAAAATGTTACAAAAATTGTTGTTTTATTGTCTTACTGAATTAAGAAATTACCACAACTTGGCAAACAGCTCAGATGACCTACAATCTTGGACAAAAGTGTTGGCACAATTTTCACCGTATGAAAAAATCCTCCTCCTCTCCACCGGAACAAAGTTGAAACCTGAAATTGTGTCACCTAACAATACTCAACAATGATTGGTGGGGAAAGGGGAGGTTTTATGGATTAGCAAAAGCTTCAAGCTTAATACCAAAAAAAGTTCAATTTTAGATCTTCAAAAATGGTCAAATTATGCAAACGTGAAAGAGCAATTTTCACAAGGTGTGCCAACTACTTTTGTCCAAGATTGTAGTTCAATGGGGTTTATATCAAAATGTAGCATATTTAAAGTACCAACAAGCAATGTCAAAAACAAAATATACAGTTCACCGAATGCATGTGTCATCTGCCATCGCAGTTTGTGAATGGGGACAAAGGTCACATGAGTTCATCAAGGTCACATGAGGTCACCAATACATGGGACACCACCCAAGGCCATTGTATCCAGGTACCATGATAATTGATTAACATATGTGAGTACACCAAGCAATTTGACAATTCTTACTATTTTGGGGGACAAGACCTCTAGATGACCTTTGACCCCACTCTTGAGAGGGGTATCCTGTGGGCCACTACCCAAGGACCATCACATGCAAGTGTCATGGAAATGTGTGCATGTATGTGGAAACAATGGGCAATTATGTTTAGGGTTAACATTTTTTCCACAGACACACAAACAGACCGACAGCTACACAGACATCTCTATGTGCCCTCTTGCTGACGACACAAAAAATGAAAATAGATGACATGCAAGTTATTTCCTTTGGTCGTGTCATATCAGGGCGGCGCGAGGATAAAATCATAGGCAAGGCGAAACATCATAAGGGGGCAAAACATTTCAAGATTAACTCATATAGGTTAAAAAAACCTTAATTTTTACACAATTTATTGTTTAAACCCAGTTTTTCATGAATTTTGAAACTCTTAGGGCCTTGCTACCCCCTGGCACTGCCCCCATGTCATACATACTTGTGAAAACAGCTGGGAAAGTAAGTGACTCCTTAAGACTGTGATTATTGCTGTAGTCAGTTGTGGTTGAGTGCTATTCATGGTATAACACGGATACATCCTCTAGTATGCAATGAGTCTTTAATGTTTACCAACCAGGGTGGTGTTCATACAAGCATTTCCTGTCTCCTCTTCTCATCATTAATTTAGCATGCTTATAATCAGTTGAAAATTAGGTCCAGAGAGTCTTCAAATCATGCTGAACCATAACATTAGCATGAATACATTTACAGAATACTGAAATGAGACGGATTTATCACTAAAATCAAAGGTTAATAAGGCAAAAAAAATTTGTCTCAAAGCTTGAGTGGTTTGCAACTAATGCGGTGCGCGCATTTTTGTAAAAATTCCTAATTCTTGCGCTCCCCCTACCATATGAAATTGAAATTTCTTCTGTCAAAAAACACATTATAACGATACGCCGGAGGTATCATGGGCTGACTGTTGATTTTACATTTTTTCTAATATCATTTTTCTGCTTCTCCACCTTGGTATAACATTTATTAGCCAAAATAAGTGAACAGTAAAAAAAATTTTGTACACAAAAAATAAAAAAAATTCTTTTGAAAAAAAAAAATTAAAAAGTTCAGCATAACTTTTTAAAATTTACTGCAAATTTACAAATGTGCGCGACAGCTTTGAGACAAACCAGTTTTTTTTTGCCTAACAGTCTCATTTTATTCAGTGACATAATCTTTGGGGCATGTCCAAAGTAGGAACGAGCAATTGTTGCCAACTTGAAGCTTAACAATGACATAGCATTTTTGGATAAATCACTCTCCATTAAACGAGTGACCCAGTTTATATTTGTTCTTTATTACAGCTGCTCATTATAATCTTATTTCACTACGTTACCGTTTACAGGGGTGTGAAAGGCAATGTAAAAAAGAGGAAAAATAAGGAAACCGGAAAAAAGGAGTAAATGCCAGAAACAGACGAAAATTAAAGTTAAAAAATTTTGGTAAACATACAAAATTAAAAAAAAAAAAAGGAATATATCCTTAAAAGAAGAAATTTCCACCACCCGTTTTCTATCAAGTTTCACTGGATCACCCATATCCACTGATGCATCGTGTTGTAGACTGTTATTGTTATAATATCTTCATTTTCATAATAATATAGAGAACATCGCTCAATCACAGTGAAGCTTCACCAGTTCCATTCATATTTTGATTTTCTTTAGCAGTCACTACTTTTGAGCTTAATGTTAATATTGCACCTCTATCGTGGGAACAGTGATCAGTAGACCAGTAAAATTTTGCTGAAATGACATCCTCTAGTCAACATGGTTGATTTGCAGTGCATTGTCCAGGTTAAATTGCAAATCCACAGTACTCATACTCAGAACAAATACATCCCAACACCACCTCCACCCCATAAAATAAGACAACCAGTATTACCATATTAAAATATAAAAAATTACAGTGTTGTATTTTATTTATTTATTTTTTTTTTTAATCTTTGCTATTAGGCAGGGTAGCCCCTTCATGCTCATGCCACTGGTTTCCAAGGAGGCCCTGCAGTTACAATATACAGATAAAATACAACTGAAAGATGATGCACCTACATGTATATTACCAATGAAAATTAAACAATGTGATGTGATCTGGGTAAACCCGTCAGCATGTCGCACATCCGCAGTGTTGAAAACTAGAAAATACCTTAAAATCTGTTATGTTTTTACTTTATTTTTTGTCAGATTGTAATAAGGCATAACTTTGATATGTGTATCATGAAGAAAGAAGTCAAAATTATGGAAACTTATATTTCAAACTTTGGGCCATGATCGTCCAAAACTACCTCAAATAGTCATTTTGCAATCCATGTGGCGGGTTTCCCCAGAATCGCCATCCCACATATATATATAAACAATGAAAATCAACAGTTTTACAAAAACAAGAGGTGTTTGAATTGGCCAAGACTCGTGTTGTTAAAATTACATCTACCTCTTCTTCAGGAGAAAAAGTGAGGAAAGAGGAAGAAAAAAAAAAACAAAAAAGGGAAGGGGAGAGAGGAAAAAAAGGGGAAAAAGGAGCAAAAAGGGAAAGAGAATGGTAAAAAGGCTTCGTGTGCCTGATATTTTTGAACGGTTAGGCCCTTGCTACCCCTGGCACTGCCCCCATGTCATACATACTTGTGAAAACAGCTGGGAAAGGTAGGCGACTCATTTAAGACCTGGGATTATTGCTGTACTAGTCAGTGGGGTTGACGTGCTATTCATGGTAATAACCACGGATTACATCCTCTAGTATGTAATGAGGGTTTTAATGTTTACCAACCAGGGTGGTTGTTCATACAAGTATTATCCTGTCGCCTTCTTCTTCATTATTTAATTAGCAGTTATAATCAGTTGGAAAAATTGGGTCCAAAGTGTATTCAAATCACTGACACCAGAAACATTAGCGGAATACATTTCAGAATACTGAAAATGATAGCGGATTATCACTAAAATCAAATGGTTAATAAGGCAAAAACACCAAAAAAAAATAGTTTGTCTCAAAGGTGATGAGGGGGGGGAAAAAGAGAAGGAGGGGAGGAAGAAAATTTGGGGAAACACAGGAATAAGTGAGAGGAAGATAAAAAATAAATATGAAATTGAAAGGTGTTAGTATCTATTACAAAAACAAATGAGACGATACGACGGACACACGGGTATCATGGGCTGACTGTTGATTACATTTTTTCTAATATTCATTTTTCTTCCTTTCACCTTGGATACCATTTATTAGCCAAAATAAGTGAGACAGAAAAAAATTATTTTGAATTTTGGGTTTTTGTTCCACAATTTTTTTTTTGAAAAAAAAAACAAATGAAAGAAGGGAAGAAGAAATGGGGGAAATGGAAGGAAAAAGGGAAATAAGCCGGGAAACTGAGAAGCCAGCTGGGACGGGAAACAACAAAAGGGGGGTTGAATACAAAAAAAAGTAAATTGTATCAGGGCGGTGACATAATTTTGGCATGTCCAAAGTTAGGAGGGACGAGGGCAAGTGTTTGGTGCCAACTTGAAGCTAAAATGAAGAGCATTTTTTGAGGTATATCACTCCCATAAACCCCTAGTGACAAAGCGTTTTACTTTCTGTACAGCGGATAAGTAGAAGAGTTATTTAATACTGTACCAGGCCGGGTGTGAAGGCAATGGTCTCCAAAAAAAAAGAGGAAAAAAAAAATGGAAAAAATATTGGAAACAGGAAAAAAAAGGAGTAAAAATGGGGCCGAAACAGACTGAAAATTAAAGTTAAAAAATTTTGGCAATAAATTTCAAAAATTAAAAAAAAAAAAAAAAAGAAATCCTCTTAAAAAAGAAATTTAACACCCCTGTGTTTATATCAGTTATATTGGATCACCCATATTCCACTGATGCATCGTCGTGTGACTGTAGTGTGATAATATCTCATTTTCATTAATATATAGAGAATACATCGCTCAATCACAGTGACGGCTTCACCAGTTCCTTATTCATATTTTGAATTTTCTTAGCAGTCACTACTTTGAGCTTAATGTTAAGATGCCAACATATCGTTGAACAAAGTGATCAGTAGACCAGTAAAATTTGAGGATAAGAACATCCTCTTTAGTCAACAGGGTGGATTTCAGTAGCATGGTCAGTTATGGAAATTGCAAAATCCCAACAGTACTACATCAAAACAAATACATACCCAAACCAAATCCACCCCCGATAAAAGAGACAACCAAGTATTAACATATTAAAAATATAAAAAAATTACCGTGTTTATTTTATGTATTTATTTTTTTTTATTTTAATCTTTCTTTAGGCAGCAGGTAGCCCCTTCATGCTAATGCACTGGTTTCCATGGATCGGCCCTGCAGTGCAATATACCAGATATAAAATACAACGAAAGATGAATGGACATAAATGTTTATATTAACAAGAGAATATAAACATATGTGATGTGATCGGGAAAACCCGTCGCATGTCGCACCGACAGTTTTTTTGGAAAAAAAATAAAGGAAAATACCTTAAAACCCTCTGTTATGTTTTACTTTATTTTTGTCAGATGGTATAAGGCAAACTTTGATATGTGTATCCTTAGATAGGAAAGAATAAAAAGTTATGGAAAATTTAATTTCAAACTTTTGCATGTTAGTCAAAACTCCAAAATATTTAAATTTTTGCACCATGTGGCGGGTTTCCCAGAGCATCACATAGATATATAAACAATGAAAATCAGACAGGATTTACCAAAACAAGAGGTTTGAATTGGCCAGAATCATGTTGTTAAATACATCAACATCTGCAGGAAGGCCATTCCAATTTTGGTGCAACGTGATATGGGAAAGTCCTTTTTCCTGCTGGTTAAGGTTCCAGATAGGGTTTGTTCAGATAGAGCCACAGTTTGTTTGACTCCTAGTACATTTGAGGGAACAGCATAAATACAAATCTTGAGATAAAGGTATACCCTAGGGGCCATACCTTTTTAAACATTTAAATATTTAAGTAACATTGGTTTTTTTACAAACACACACCTGTCATTTCGTTTGTTCATTTCAGGCACCCATTTCATGTCATTAATTGGGTGTGCGGGATATCTGTGATAGATAATACTTGACGATAACCTGTTATGCAAAAGAATTTGGAGTAGTGACTTTTTTAAAAGCTCATTTAGAACCAGTGTGTCCCAACACAGAACTGGACTGCAGATAGTCAAAGTTGGGCATGACTAAAGCAGTTGCAAGCATGATTATAGGGTGTCTTTTGGAATGAACTGTTTTACACGTCTTATTATACCACAACGCTTAGGAAATACAAGACAACATTTCCTTAATATGCTCTGACCAAGACATGATAGAATCAAAATTTAAAAACCTAAAATTCTTAATCAACACGAATCAAGGGTGTCATTTATTACAATTATTTACAATTTTGAAATTTCTAACACCATTTATGCTGAGTACCAAAACCATGAACTTGGTTTTCTTGATATTCAACAGTATTAAGGGTTGTTTTATGGTAAAAAACCCAATCGCCACATGTTATTAATGTTACATTGGAGATCTGATTGGAGACTAAGGTTTCATTTGCCAGTACAAAGAGAGGGGGGTATCAATCAGACATACATAAACCCACATTTACAATTAAACCTATTAGGTACTTAAACTATTACAAAGATGAGAAAAGAAGGGGACCAAGTATGGAGCCTTGTGGAATACCATATTGATCTTTTTAAAAGTCAGAAAGGGTTTTTTTTTTTTTTTTAATTTTTTAGTTTTAAAATCTTAAGAATTATTTATGTCATGCACCTCTAAAAACATACATTTTTAAACCATTTGATACAATTTTTTAATTAAGAGAGAATTGGTTTTACACAGTCAAAGGCTTCTTCAGGTCAAGAAAAATTGCCCCTGTGGCACAACCATTATTCATATTGTTTAAAATATAATCTTCACATTAGAAGAGTAGGTGATGTGGAATGTTTGTGCGGAAACCGATTGGTTTTATCAGAAAGAATACCTGTGGTTGTGAAGATAAGAGATAATGGGTTGTGTACAGCCCTTTACAAGAATCTTAGAGATAGAGGCAATACTGATATAGGCGGTAGTTCCAAATTAATTGGTCACCGTCTTAAATATTGGGGATTAAAATTAAAAAATTACCTTGGACAGGATCGAGATACGCACACTTCATGTAAGCGCAACAAGCTCAGCGGAGGTTAAGCGCACTCTTCGCCCAATAACGCATCACGAACGAGGTTGCTATTCCTTCTGGCTCACACAGTCCACGCTCACGTGTGTTTGATTCTGTCCAACAATATTAAAGACGTGGTAAATGATAACAAAGCGGATTCAACATTACTAGAAGTTGTAGATGAATAACGGTACATGATCCAATTTTTATATATTTTCAAATTGCATAGGCATCTGCAATAAAAAAATACCCGATTCTAAAAAGTTTGAGCTTAACACCATGGGCATACCTGCATATCTAGCATCATCTAAGCAAATTTGATAGGTCATTTTGGAAGGTAAGAGCATGTAATGAGCAAAATCAGAGATACTTGAGAATGGCGGTATGATTTACACAGAGATATAGAAGCACTATTTGATTGGTTGCCCAGAGAGCCATACTTCGTCCGGCCTGATCTAAGGAGTGATGTCATAGCTGTCTCTCAGCTATGGTGTCATGCGTATCGCGAACTCTACTTTGTACTCTCGCGATTACAGCTGCGGCCTACTGCGATTTGCACGTTGAAGAACTGCGTGAAAGCTCTGACGTCACTCCTTAGTTCAGGACGGAGACGTCTATCTCATGTTTTGTACTGTAGATGAGCCAAACATACATATTGTATCATAGGTGGCAGTGTCAAGGGGTGTAATTGTGCCATCATTTTGGATATTATAGTAGATTTCATAATTACAGTGATACTCCGTGCATATTCTGACGGGTATGAGATTGATATGGGGTTCAATCCCCGGTCATGCCGATACTAGGCCTTTGGTGCCATTACAAAACATATGTGGACCATGGTACAAAGTTCCTGTACAGAATCGGCTTACTGGAACTGAGTTGCACTTATACAAATTCTGTTAATGCTTGACAGACGTATGTGTCAAGGATGTCCAAATCCGTTTTGCGTAATCTCTTAATACAAGTTGGTCTAGCTTTTTTGATGACGGCAATAAAACTTAGTTGTGTTATTGTGCATCGATATAAGACTACATTATTTCTCCATGCTGTGATACGAATGTATTTTTTTGGGCAGGTGTTCAAGGTTCAAATAACAACTTTAATGAAATAAATGCTGGTGTTTTCATTCTTATACTT
Organism: Ophioderma brevispina; assembly: GCA_023653785.1. Lineage (NCBI taxonomy): Eukaryota > Metazoa > Echinodermata > Ophiuroidea > Amphilepidida > Ophiodermatidae > Ophioderma > Ophioderma brevispina. Next base: position 57,257 of record JAMKCH010014162.1, read on the forward strand.
GAATTAGAACATCCATCGATCTCAGCTGTTAAATCTGTATTTAGGTCACGATTTATTAAAAGCTACATTACTATTATATTGTAATGATACACACTTTTTTACCCTGTGGCCGTTAAATAATTCCTCTTACCGCTCATGGTGAATGGAACAGACCTAAAACTTTTAATGAGGTCTCACTTATTTTGAAATCTACTATAGAAGCAAAAAATAGCCCATAGAAACAGGTTGTGTGGTACCCAATAGAGCTACAATTAAACCAAGAGGGCACACGGCTTGTGTTATTGAATAGGCCAGCAATGTACCCGATTTCTCTCACACCCTGCGCCATCCTTCTTTGTTTCGCAACCAACCGCGCGTCGTCGCTGTTACTGCACAGTGCACGCACCTACCAATCTGTGCGTCACACTTTATGTTATTAGTGTTGCATTTCCCCAGTGTTCTATGTCTGATCGGCCGATTTTTCTGCATAATTATGCGAAACTAATCACTGGAGAAACCAGGGCCTCTAAAAAGCATTCCTGCATTCCTAATGCACAAAATCTCCCGATGACCCCTGTTAATTTTGCTTAGAGATTTGGAGTCCGAGTGATAGCATGTGCATCGTTGTTATTGTTGTTTTCACTCGCTAAGTGTGATGAACGTCAAATACGCTTATCTCATAAATATGCAAGGACTTTCCAAATACAACGATAAGTAAACCAAATAGGGGGTGCCGCTAACCTATGATATGAAGTGCGTATGCTCATTAAATACTTTTGGGCATCCTTGATTTTGGTTACCCATTTGTGGAGATCCGCTGTCATCTTATATAAGTCGTTGGTCAACCTTACACAAAGCTAGGGGACCTTTTTCATACCATGTAAATGGAACATTTCAGGTTTAAATATTTACTGCGGTTATAGGACAACAATTTTTCTTCTTCTGATACAAATATGCTCAATTTTTTTATCCAGGTATAATCCCTGTCAATTGGGTCATCCTCCTTAAAAAATAGCAGGCATGATTTCTTGCTTGTTTTAATGTCATTCTGTTATTAATTCTTGAATCGCTAACTTTTCACTTAAGTAATCAGATTTGAGTTTTCATAATCTATTTCACAAACATTTATATATCATACAAGAGTGTAATGTACCACAAGCAAAAGTGATTGGCCCAAAATAGTATGGTGTGCTGCTTAAAATGTTGAAATTAATAATATCCTGGAAATAAAACCTCGCATTAAGTTAACCCAACCCTTTTGCCCAACCCCCACCCATTCACACACCATTTGGTGATCTTCATCATCCAACCAATCAAATTGAAAATTAATCGCAGACCATCCTTAATTTATCCATCTCCATATGAAATATCTAATTTTATAACTGAAATACCTCAAATTAGTTTACAATTTTAAGGTACATTACTGTTAACCCCCTAGTCATAGGCAGAATTCAACTCTGAATGTTTGCATCTGAATAATGTGAATCGGGCAAGTTGCACAGTGCTGCATATACAGCCCTAGCAATCACATCTGCCTTAATGTCAGATGCAATCCAAGTTAAATTTAACTCAATATACTCGTTCCAACTCCAGGATAAGTAGCGACGCTGCGTAGACATTGTACCGACTTTCAGCGCCCGTGTAGTCAAAGCACAAGTGTGCTGCAACTGAAAGGCTGCACATGGTATATGCGCGTGTTGTCACTATCATACTTCAGACAGGACAAGGTATTATTGCCATCCTTTGTGCATCTATGGAGAACAGGTAGGTACCACATTCTGACATCACAGCCATATAGACAAGATATGCTGTGCTGCATGGCCCTTCAAGCACAGTGTGCATCTGGCCTTAGGTCAGATGCATCCTTCCAAGTTAATTTTGAACCGCTGACTATTGGCCACCTTTATGTTGCATCTATCGTCAGAACAGTGGGTACCAGTGTTAGACAATCTTTTTTCAAGAGCTTGACAAGTCGTGTTTGACATGAGCGATGACATCAAATCTGTCAGACTATAGTAGCTGTCACAAAAGCGGCCCTCGCTTCTTAAAATGGGGCGTATCATGCATAAACACAGAACGTACAGGTCGGATTGGCTTTTTGAATCAGTCCCATAGCATAACAACAGCTGTTAATCTGATTGCGATTGCGCATTCGTATTCTTAGGTAGCGGTTTTTTTTGTTGCTCTGCATAAAGAGTAAATAGGCCCCGCTCATATTGCCCTCCTTAGCTGATCATCGCGTATACTCAGTCAAGAGGGGGCCATTCTTTTGTGACAGGGAACTATAGAATGCACTTGTACTGCCCTGCCCTGTAATTAATCAAGATGCACACCAAGTCAATGCAAGTTCTGAGTTTAAACCTGGATCTGACTTAGAGTTCCCATCAGAAAGTACAACGCTGTCAAATTATTCATGAGATTATACCTTTTGGTCATAAGTCTGAACAAATTTCTGGCTATGGGCATGTAAACCTGGAAGTGTGTGATGAGCGCTTGACAACAGGAATCCAACACAATTCAACAGATGCATCGTGCCATTTGTTTTCAGAAATATAATGGCGCATTATAAGTAAAAGTAAAAACTAAGAACCTGACACGTTGTTCAGGCTTGAGGTGGCATATAGCTTTCTGTCTGTTTTGAATTAAAAATTGGTTCAAATACACACAAGACCAGAGTGTTATTCCAGTGGAAAAACAGCCCTTTGCAATATACTTCAATAACAATATTAAAAATACCGCTTGTGTCGCCTGCTGTCCCGGTTAGTGAATGATAGGCTAACATGACCTTTTACTTGGACCAACAAACAAATGAGGTTTTGCATGCAATCTCCATACCCAAAACGACGTCTCTTAATTTTCTCTGATTTTTAGTTCTTTTCTTTTGCTCCAAAATCATATTTTTTCTACTCATCCAATCCATCTTTGATCATATTAGCATTTACTGTCCAGAGAATAACCATCGGAACGTAAAAATTTCTTGAAGTATGTCATACCTAGTGAGACCTTTTGGTTAAGTTTCTCGCCGGCACTGTTAATCGCATGTGACGGGGACCTGCCGAATTCAGCATTCCCGTTACCAGCACGATCGCAGGACGATCAAGTCCGTGCTCAGCATCGTACATCGACCATGGCTTACTTCTTTGTTTTTGTGTCGCTAATTTACGTTTCCTTATCATTTTTTACGGTGAGATTGTTCCTTATTTTATATCAAATTTCTCATCATTGCATGCTCGAAGTGCAGAAAATGACCACATCATGCTTCAGTGTATGCTTGGAACCTGTTCTTGATTATTATTGCTGGACTTTTAACCCCAGCAAAATACTGCTAGAATCGGATGCAGAAAAAGTGTAACATCAGGTGTGATCAATACTTAGATATAGCCACGCATACAGGAGAGATCAATTATGTAGACATAAGTATGCATACAGGAGTGTTTCCCTCACTTTACTGTTACAGTGACTCATGTTAACCACCTGTCTTGTCATGGTCATCACTGTTGAAACCAACAATCACCGGTAAAAAATATTACAAATATATAGACCAGTATGCATACAGGGGTGACTTCCCCATTTTTTGATGATTTCTTGTCAAATAACGTATTTGCTTACTATGACATGTACCCAACATATCACGATTGGTTTATACAATGTACATGCAAGTTAACCTTACTATTGATGCTGACTACATGTATGTCCATTACCCGTAAATCAATTCTCCCAACTCCATAACTAATCTAATGGTATTGCGATTTGGAATATAGTATGGAAATGTGGATTATGGCTATTTATAAATCAAGACAAATTTTGTTCTGCGTCAAAGATTCCTGACCTTGCATCTAGTTACGCATCATTTGTTGTTGATACATATTACTCAGCGGCCAAATTGAAGTCAATCCTGGTCCTGCACACTCGCAATCTCACGCAGATGCTCAATATCCATGTGGCATTTGTAAAGAAGAAGTGGAATAGATTGTCAAGAGCTATTCTGTGTGATGAGTGCGAGTTGTGGTAACACACAAATTGTGTAGAAAAGACATAGATTTATAGCTTTGTCAAAAACCTACCAAGCTTCCTCTTGGGTCTGTTTCGGGTGTGGAATTGGTAAATTTTGATTCGTCTCTTTTCATACCAAGTCCATAACTACCTCAATCCATTTTCAACCCTATCTGATTTTGATGATAGTATTATAGAGAACCGTGCACAGTAGTGTTTTTCCCAAAACTTCGACCCCATTAAAACCAAAATGTTTTCAAATTTTCAAAGATGACACAAATTAAAATCGTAAACATCATTTTGAGAGGAGATGCTTATCACTGCATGGTATCAAAAGTACATCTAAACAGGGTGCCTTCCGTGCTACTTTAGATCAACACAAACTCAGATTTGTGTTTTGGTTGCGAAACAAAAATCAACAGCAATATGGCCACTTATGAAATATTCCCAAAATTTCAGCGGTGTACCTTAAAGACCGGATGACACGGAGTGGATTTTTTATTTCCACACAGGGATTCCTTAATTACTTCCGATGAGCCTGACTCTGGGGGGGAACTGGAATGGGGTGAGTAATCTGGGCCATTATGCGTTAAGCATTCCAACCCCTTATCTGGCTAGCTAAGTATAGGACTGGCGAAGAAACCCGAATCACTTTATTAGTATGATACAGCCTTCCAAGTCATCGCCAAAGTCATCGGCACTATCCGGGGGCAAATGGTGAGCCGAACTCAAAAACGAGATTTTGTGCTTATTAGTGTGACCTAAATTTACCCATGACTTGGTTTGACTGGACGCGTGAAATCAAATTCAAACCCAAAATTGTGCATGTGACATCTGATTTCCTACTGGAAAATTCTCTATCGCAATTGGTCACTAAAATTACTAGACCAATCCAACAGTATATTAGACCTTTTAATTGCAACAATCCCAATAGTTTTCAAAATGTGGAGGTCCTACCTGGCATCTATCTGGACCACTCATTTTTGTTTTGTTTGATATTACGATGAAACCCAAATTCCAGGTAAAACCAAAAGGAAATTGTACAAATTTGATAAAGCTAATGAGCAAGCCTTGAATCTGAGTGGCAGCTTTGTGGGGGATTTTCTATCATCAAACCCTGAAAATAATTCCTTGGACACCACTGGGGAAAATAATGTGTGCTTTGAGTGAGTTAGTTGAAAAACATGTACCCTCAAAGCTAACAAGGTCCGAGAACTTACTTGGACATCAGTTGATGTTAAACGGAAGATGAGGAAAAGAGATAAACTATTTTTCTAAGCTCGCACTCAAAACTCTTAGATTGGAACTCATATCGGGCTTATCGCACTTATGTTACCAAGGTTGTTCGAAATGTCACATAATGACTACATCAATGGTGTTATTGGGGAAATTTTTGATCAAGCCGCCAAATCTTTTCTGGTCTATGTTAAACTTAATCGCACTGAAAATGTCGGTATCCCAACCCTTAAACAGCAAACAAAATTTGTAACACAGACCTTGACAAAGCAGAAGCCCTAATTCACACTTTAGGAGTGTTTTTGCCAAGAACTCAAACATGGAGATAAAAGCATGGAGTGATTCCTCCATCTGTCTCCAATTCCACTAATTTGGAAATTGGGTGTGAAGGTGTTGCAAAACAACTATGGTCACTTAAATCCATCTAAGCTAGCGGGCTAGACGAAATGCCACCTCGTCTATTAAAGCTGGTTGCAAATGAACTGCACCTGTGGTTAGGTTTTTGTTCCAACAGTCCATATAATTCAACCCCATTTACCAACCCAGTGGAAACACTAGTTACAGCAAGTCTATAAGAGTGGAATCAAGGCCCTACCCTTCCAACTACAGCCTATATCCCTAACTTTGCATATGTTGCAAGATTATGGAACATATAGTGCTGAGTCTATAGCAACAACATCTTGATCACCAAAATATTCTAATAAATGAACATCACGGTTTCAGGTCTTGCTTATCCACAGTTTACACAACTCATATTCAACAAATGATTGCCTAACACTAAATAACAAAGGTCAGAATGTGGTTCTTTAGACTTTAGCAAGCTTTTGATAAAGTCTCACACAAACATCTCATATCAAAGCTTAGTTATTATGGTTTAACAGTACACACTGGTGTGGATCAGTAGTTTCTTCTCAAGTCGGCAACAATCCGTATCGTCAATGGAACTCATTCATCTTGGTAAGGTGTGACATCGGTTTTCCTCAGGGCTCCGTCCTTGGGACCTGTGTTTATTCTTACTCTCCATAAATGATATAAAAGACCCACATACATCCACCATAAAATTATTCGCTGATGGCAGCATTGTGTACAGGAGGATTGAGAACTCACACTCCGGCACTTAGATTTTATAAAAAGATCTGAATACTCTGGCAGAATGGTCGTCCACATGGTTATGTACTTTAACATCAAAAAATGTGCAGTGCTTTCCATCACCCGCAAACGTAGTCCAAAATTACACCAGTATACCTCCGGGGGAAGATCTTAACAGGGTCAAAAACAGGACTACCTAGGCCGTTACCATAAATCCCATGATTTTACGTGGAATGACCAGTTACTAAAATCACGCTAAAGCCAGTCCGTACTCTCGTATTGCTGCGGCAAACTCTGTCCCCCTGTTCCAAGAAGTAAAGTCACGCATACACAACACTGTCCGCCCTCCAATTAGAGTATGCCATGAAATATGAATCCTAATAATCAGAAATTAACCGGAATTTGAGCAGATACAGAGAAGTGCGGCACGGTTCGTCTTCACAGATTATCGGAAAACAACCCATGTCCACCCCTATACAGATTCTTATTGGGATCAACTTCATATTCGCCTCCTCAAAATACAACACGCGCATGCCCTAACAGAATACCACTACAACTTATTTAATATATCACCACCAGACTTGCTTCCCCAGAGAGGCATCACATATATCAGCCAGATTACATCAATCCATTGAAGTACAACAACACAAATCTTATCACTGTAAATGCCGGACAAATATGCATTTTTCCCTAGAAGTGTTGCCATTTGGAACGTCTGCCACCACAGGCCATTCTCCATGTGACTCCATCATAGCATGTTTTCAGAGCTACGTCTGCTCCCAGCCATCAGGGATCTGACACCCTGTATGGGCAATTTGGTGCTATACTGCCTTTATTTGTACCGATGCACCTTGTGTTGTAAACGTTTCTTCTTTGATTTGGAGCACCTAATTTTTTCTCACTTGTCGGCTGGCTTGTCGACGCCACCTCTCACCAATCCGCAGTTGTAGGGGTTTGCTGCTGTAAAGGGATCACCACAGCCATTACCAAGTTCAGTTCCAATTGAACTTCACTTTTCAAATGAGGTCAATTTTACATTTTCAGCTATCCTTTTTAAAAAAACAAGTTTGACCTCAGCATGACCTTTGACTGGGTATTTGACCTTTTGAACCTCACAAAAATGAGGGATCCTATGTTGCACCTATGATTCAAGTTTGGTTCCAATTGACTTCAACTTTTCCAACGAGGTCAATTTTACATTTTCAGGCCTATCTTAGAACTTGACCTCACATGACCTTTGACTGGCACGTGATCTTGACCTCATCACAAGTGGGGGTTGCCACGTTGCACCTGTCACCCAAGTTTGGTTTAAATCCATAAAATTAATGAGGCATATTCGCAAATGTTACCCTTTTTCACAACAACCGAATCCCAACAACATACTCAACACAACAGACAACAACCATATTGGACAAAGTGATCCTATGTGTCTTCCTGCCTATGGGCAGCCACACAAAAACGTTTCGAAAATTTTTCTTCATATGCATATGAATAATATAAAAATTTACGGCACATCAGTGATTTGCATGTAAACTCCATAAACGCACTTGGTTCCAATTGAACTCAACTTTTCAGAAAATCGAAAAAATCATCAAAAATCAGATTTTTGCCTGTCTAACAAGTACAATTTAAGTAACATACTCTGCAAATGAAAACCAAAGCAACCTAATAAGGACAAAATCGGATATTTTATTCATGACTGTCGTACGGATACTTACGCGAACACATAAGTGAATGGATAGTCCCTAACTTTGAACACTGCCCTTTTCTTTGCAGTTGGAAAAAGTAATTATGATAATTCTACACACTGATCTTTCACCTTTTAGCTATTCTTGCAAGTTTCAATTTTTTACCCTTGGGTAATCACTGATAGTGTCTTTAATTACAACATTTTAATAGAAAGTACCACCAATCTCTAAATCACCCCCCCCCCATTATGAGGTCCATATCTTTCCTGTTTGCCCTTCCCATATTGAGTCTCGACAGGAAGAGTTACCCAATTCTCACTCTGGAATTTTGCCTTGTTTTAGACCCTGCTCATGAACCATATTCCTATTGAGCCTGAGCTACTCATGGACTGAGGCTATTACGTTATTGCTTATAGAGGTCAAATGAAATTAGTCCACTTGTTCACAAATGCAGTTGTTTTTAATTTTCAAACTTATTTTTGGTTCTTTGGGGGGGGGGATAATTCCCATATTTAACCATTATTTTCTCTACAAAATAGAGAAAATCCCTAGCTAGTTGGCACTCCGAGGATTATTAAAGTATACACTTATTTTACTATATTACCTCTTGGTTAATACATAGCTGTGACCTGATCATGATCATTCTGCTGACAATTACATACAAGATAACCATGAACCAAGGGGGTTTTCATTGCCTGTCAAAAAGCAATTCTCAAAGAGCTGACAGAAATGAAGTATACTTTTTTTGGCAAATAAATCAATAATACTGTTGCTATTATATACACTTTTTTAATCCTGTTGTCGCCGACCCAATCTCGGTGTTTTTTGACATTCGTGAACTCCATGAACAACTCCCGGCATACCCCGGTCCAACCTGGGCAAAAAAGGATCAACTCCCCATCTATCAGGTATTACAAGTCCCTCATTTCCCGGGTACCCAGGGGCCGGGGCAATTTTTGATAAGTGCATTAGTGTGTAGAACAGGTGGGGCAAAATGTCATTTTTTATATTAAAGTTTTGCACCTGATCCGACACTAATGGTTCCATGCTGCATTATGAACCAAATGTAATATGTATGGATAGCATGCTTTTACTTCTTATCAATTGGTATACAACTATAACATCTCCTATTGGCAAGGGATGCGCCATTTTATTCTGTAAGACTGCCAAATTCATCAGGGTCCCTACATGTCAAATTGTTCCGTTTTCAAAACTTTGGCATTTTAGTTCAACCAAGTAATATTAAGCTCTTTGTCACATAATATAATTACATGAAGTACATTATTTCATACCAAAACTGTTTCAACTTACCTACAGGAGCCACCATTGTGCTTCCACCAAGGACACAGTTCCAGTAAGTTGAATTATGATATTTGAATTAACATGAACTGAACTGTATGTGTTCTGGTATCATAAATGATACTATAAAACCAGCATGGTGTTTGTTTCTATGTCGCACGCTGGAGTTTTTGACCACCCTCATAATCTAAGGAGGTCTCCACGCGCCTCAAAGGGCAGCATTGTTTCTCAAATAGTTTTTTACTTTAAAATTTCCTTCTAACCGAAAAAAAATGAGAAACAAGTTTTCAAGAAGCGGAGTGAGATTCGATACCCTAGACCACTGTGTCATGAGGCTAGCTACCTAGAACCACTAGGCCAAAGAGGATTGATGGACCACAGTGTAAATCGAATCCTTGATTAAGCTTTATGGAATAAACCGATACTGCTATTGATTATCACACCCCAAAATAAGGAATAGCTCCACTCTAGAATGATTGCTACAACTTATGATAAGGAGCATAACATGCTGGTCAAAATCTTATATAATCTTTCTACATATACTTGCCAATGAATGGGTATTGGAAACTGTGCCAGGAGAATCTGGGGGACTTGCTGCATCATATTGCTCACCTCACGTATTATACTCACCAACAGACTGTGAGATTATTCTATTACTATGCGTGTATACTTACGAGTGATCCAACTATACTCTGGCTCATAAATTTCTTGGACAGTTTAGAACGTACGCCCTCTTTGCCGCCAAGGGTGCACCATCAGGTTACATGTAGACGCAGTACGCACAACGAGCAATGCACGCGTTTGTTATGTCCAAGAAATTATGGCCCAGAGTAGTGCATTTTTTGTGCTCAAACCTGGGAGCCTTGAGACACCCTTAATGCCACATTTTAAAATTTCGATGCGCCCATGCATAGTAGTCCCACGTTGGCATTGATGTGCCCATCACTAACATCACTGGAGGAACCCATAATTCCTTTCATACTCGGAAGTATATAACGCACGGAATAGAATGAATGAGTGCTGCCAATCTGAAAATTGCCCAGATTTTATATGAATATCTACATGTCTGTGATGACATCATAATGTACATCCAAAAATAATCACCAATTGGCTCTGATTGATAACTTCAAAATATACCCATAACAATGTTCCACATCATTGCTTGAACATTTCATTGAGTGAACGTCCTATAATCAGCCTTCTGATCTCACTTGTACCACCTCCGATTTCCAAGAGTTTTGGCATCCCGAAGGAAACGTCCTGTTGGGTAGTCGTTGATGTATCCATTTCCTCCTGGAAAACAAAACAAAGCCAATTCAATGTCAGTGCACTGGTGGTATCATCAGGTGAACGAATTACCTGGTTTACAAATTACCTATCCAGTAGGAAGCAGTGTACTGTTGTTAAAGACACTATCAGTGATTTGCTAAATCAGCAATCGAAAAAAAAATATCAAAAATCAGATTTGTGCATGTATTGTAACAAGTACAGGTACCTAACAGTACCTGCAAATGATAAGACCAGAAGCAACCTATAAGGACAGAATCGGATACTTTGGTCATTACTGTCCGAACGGACACTTAATACAAAACGTAAAATGAATGGAGAATCATATTTGGAACCCCGAAAACACTGCCGTTTTCTTCCTTTTCTGGCAATTCTACGCTGGAAAAGGTAACTGAGGAGAATTCTACAGACTTTATCCTTCACTTAGAAGCTATTCCTGCAAAATTTCAATATTTTTACAAAGTCACTGATAGTGTCTTTAACAAAATCCAATCAGATTACATGAACATCTCAGTTGGCCTGTACCTCACAGGTTTTCAATATTCGGGCCTCTGTTACTTTATGTTTATAAAGACGGCCAAAGGTGACATCTCGGAGCAAAATTGTTTTGTCTGCGACGACACAGCAATTATTGTAATGCCAGAAGACAGTAAACAAAGGTTAACTACAATTCTCAATGATGAGGGTGGCCAATGTGCACATGGATCATATGAATAAGAAGGCTTACTGTAAAACGCATCAAAAACCCAAAAGTTATGTCCTTTGGAGCACAGAGGAAAACGAATATGGTGCCCTTGATGTCATTCTTAACAATGTCAAAAGTGGAGCAGGTTCCTGTTTCCAAAATCTTGGCCTTTAGGTTTGACCCACACTTGAAATGGGAACATGATATTGATATAAATTGCCTCCAAAATTTACTCAAAAAACTGGTGTTCTTCGCCGAATAAACAGCTACATTGACCAATCAACCATGTGTATATGTACAACGCAATGGCTTCCTCACATTGATTATTGCTGTCCGATCTGGACAAGTAAGTCTATAAGGATGTCATAGGAGCGATCTTCAAAATATCTGTGTGTGCAAGACTTACTTTAGGATGCAAGGTTCGAGATAAACATGTTAGTGAAAAATAGTTGATGATATCAAAAGGATGAATGTCTGAAACGGTCACAGATTATTTTTTAAAACTCTATCATGTATAGATGTATCATGGTGGTGCCCGTCGAATATATCTAATAAAGCTGTCTGAAGCATTGGGTTAGGGGGGAGGATACCCACATTTATTACACAAGATCTCAAAGTTCGAAGTACATCTACATCAAACGTAGTAGAACGAACTGGGGTGTGCAAACTTCAGAACTCAGGGCTTAAGAGTGGAACAATCTTCCAACCAAGTTAAGGATTCACCTAGTAGTACATATTTAAAAAGAATTTGAAAAAATCTCATCTTAAATCAGCTGTGTAATGTTACGGGTGGCGTGTTGATCTAGCTAATGGTGTGTGTTCATGTGTGTGTAGGATGGGAGGGGTAGGTGGGTTGTGTTTGTGTGTGTGTGTTGTGTGTGAGGGCTGTGTGTGGTGTGTGTGTGTGTGGAGTGTGTGTGTGTGTGTGTGTGTGGTGAGTGGTGTGGGGGTTGTGGGTGGGTGTTCATGGGTGGGGCCAGTGTGTGGGTGATGCTGTTGTTTGTATTTGGAAGTGGTGGTGTGTGTGTGGTGTGTGTGTGAGGGTTGTATGTGTGTGTGTATGTGTGTGTGTGTGTGTGTAGGTAGGTGTCCTCAAGCAACCCAAGTGATGAAAATTTCAGAGCATTTGGCTCCTCAGAAATATCTCCTGGTGCCCCTTTAAAATCACTGTTTAGGATCTAATGAATCAATGACACTACTCTAATAAAGTTTTTTTAAAATACTTTTACTAAGTCAGGATGTCGGAACTGAGTTAGTCAGTAGGGCTTTGGGACTCGTGAATCTTTGAAATACGATCTATCGCCCTGGTTGAACCTCCATGCGATAAATAAGCAAGTATTGTCAGGACAACCAAAATTGCTGATATTATTTCCCTAACCCCAAGGGTTATTGGGTAGCTGGTAATTGTGGGTGTGATGGTCATGGTAGTTGATTAGGGTTGTGCCTGTTGTAGAGCTGCCATCCCCAAGAAGTTTTTTGAAATTTAACTAATTAGTTTATCTAAATTTTTAAAAAAAAAAATGTGTATATTAATAAATATATCTTGTTACGGGGAGAACTAAGTAGTTCAATTTAACAAAAAAACAAAATATCAAAAATAGTATATGTAAATGTACCATTCTGATGCTATCCGTTAGAGAAGTGAAGGACAACCATTTTGAACCTAACATTATAGATGATATCTATGCTCTTCTACCAAACCTGGTTTAATAGCTTGGTAGTAGAGCGTCATGCATGTAATACAAAGATCGCCGGTGTGAAAAGGGGTGGATCCAGGATTTGAAAAACGTCAAATTACCGGGGGGGGGGGGGGGGCTGAAACGGCTGAACACTGTCCAAAAGCTCCAAAAGTGCTGATTTTGCCAAAGATTTTGCAGAAGTACCCCTCACGCCCCCTCCCTGGATACGCGCTGTTGAACCGGCCCCCCCCCCCCCCCCCCCCCCCCCCCCCCCCCCCCCCCTAAAGGCACCTGGGTTTTTACAAAACTATCAGGCCTGCCATCTCTCCAGGAAAAGATAATAAATATACATCCCAAGAAGTTATTATAATGGTTTTTTTGGTTATATGGGTCCCTGTGCCAGCTAAAGTTTGTAAAGGTTATAAGGCCATGATGGCTCTTAAAGTTAGCTTGGCCATAGTACATGTAACTCATTGCAAAACAAACAAACCCCAACACACACAACATACGCAAGCACACGCCCACGCACACACACACAACGAAAAACACGCAAATTAACACTGACTGTTTGATACCGAATACACTAAAACTTACCAAGGCACTGGATGGCTTGCAAGGCCACCTGTGTGGCATTCTCTCCAATATAAAGGCCGAAAGCAGCTGCATCATGTTAGTGACATGACCCTTGTCTGCAGCTCTGGCGAATTGTACAGGTAACTACGGGAGGACTGGAGTTTCACATACATGTTGCCATCTTGCCGTGCATTAACTGCAACGTTTAATACAGATAAGTAAACGGGAGGTGTTTGTTGGTTTTTGGCAAAAACAGCTAAATTTAAATCAAAATTTAAAACAAACTTACAGATAAACATAGTGAAGCAAACTGGAAGCACTAAAAGCAAAAATGCTGTCAATGAATGGTGCTGCAACTCCCATCCCAACTCATCGAGGCTAGCAAATTACTTGTGAAAAATAAGTTTATTCAATGATTGGTTAAAAAGGAAGAATTTTCTCTGTCAAGAAGAAGTACTCAGATAAAGTTGAGTAAACCTAGAAAACAGCTGTCATGAAGACCTTCCCATAGTGCATGTTTTGCATTCCATTTTATTTTCTATAATAACTGAAAATCACAGCATAAAGAATTCTGACTAAATCTGTACAATTGCTGTGGCAATCCAATCAGAGAAGTAGATTTTAGGCCAAATTTAAATTTGCTCAAAATTGTGACTTTTTTTAGCAAATTTTTAAAACTTTGGCTTCAGATTGAGGAAATTGGACTATTTTCCAACAAATTTTAGAAAATTTTGAAAAAATGACCCATCACTATACCAAAATTGGCATGGAAAAGGGTCATTAATGTACCATAAGGCTGAAAATGAGACCCATATTTGCAGCACATCCCCGTATGGTCACATGTGTTGAGTACCACCGGGTAGCTACTATAACATGACGAATCAGCATGTGAAAGTTGGTACAAGGTTGCTGGATAACTTGCTTACCTGGAAGTGGCCAATAGGTCTGCCAAATTGTTTGCGTTGATGTACATAGTCAAATGCTACATCACAAGCAGCTTGCATAATTCTGAGAAAGAAAAAAAAGAAGTAAAATTTGATAACTAAAATGTGCAGCTTCTCAAAATATCCAGAACCCTAATGTGAGAAGTATGAAGTAAAAATCAACTAGAGCTGGGAGTTACCGTTTAATTTCCTAACCATAAACACAATCAGTATTTTCGTTTGTTTAAACGTGTACATGGTCATAACGACTGCCGAATTTGGCGCTTCCATGCAAATGCAATTCTAGCACCATAAATCGTTCGTAATCAGGTTACCCGGCTTTGCATTTGATCATATTATCATCTTGAACCATAAAATGTTGTTTGTACTTACCTATGTTATGTTTAAATCCAAAATAAAGCAGTTAAATATCTCAAAGACCCCAACAACGAAATCACTATGGGAGCCTCCATATTTTACCTTTTTTTGTAACTTGTTTAACTTGTTTAATATATATTAAAGGTGCTTATTCTGATCGCCTTTGGGACCCCACTGATTTATCCGGAAGTAGTATAAATTTTGATATCAGATGCAAGGCCGTATTTTTCTCATTATCGTCCTGAAATTTGAGCTTCCAAATCTACTTCTTTGCAAAGATATAAACAAAAAACTGTCGTTTTAGTGGTTAACCATCAATATTAGCACAGTAGTGAATAGGGCCTTGCAATGTGCATTATCGCTTCTATTATCAAAACAGCAACTTCGTTTCCCACGATACTTGGTGGTAAGTGTATGCAGGTGCCAGGCTCTCATATCAAGTGGAGAACAAGATGCACATAAATCGGAACACACACCTTTAATTTCTTTGATAATATATTTTATCTCCTTTCACAAACACTTACCCTATACCCCCAGCTGCCAGCACAATCCTTTCTAAATTTAAGCCACTCATAAGAACATGGACCCCTTTGTTCACTCCACCCATTACATTTGCAGCTGGAAAATGCAAAAAAATACAGTAAGTAAACTTGCGTGATCCCCTGGCAAGATGGCAGTATGGAACATGACCTCAGATGACCTTTGACCTTGGTCCATAATTTAGTGCATATGATAAATAGTTTTGGTAAATACACACTTTGTGGTAGTTTTCAGTTGAACAATTATATCAAGTAACAGTGCTTCACAATGACAACAAAAATTCAGAAAACTACAAATTGGTTCAATTCACTTGGAAAAACATTTGTATTAATTATTTTAAAACTAAATACCACAACAGAAGTGTCTCCAGA